>JAPYZJ010002673.1:0-19626 GCA_030522765.1 Ophioninae sp. B BG-2022a | reverse complement strand
CACACCAACTCAACCAGGACATCCAGGAACACCTGCTCAGCCCGGGTATCCAGGCCATCCTGGAACGCCTCCTCTGCCGGGACATCCGGGCACACCAGCTCAACCAGGACATCCAGGAACGCCTGCTCAGCCCGGGTACCCGGGCACACCTGGAATGCCACATCAACCGGGTTATCCCGGCACACCAGCTCAACCAGGACATCCAGGAACACCTGCTCAGCCCGGGTACCCGGGCCATCCTGGAACGCCTCCTCAGCCGGGACATCCGGGCACACCAGCACAACCTGGACATCCAGGAATACCTGCTCCGCCCGGGTACCCGGGCACCCCTGCAAAACCGGGCTATCCTGGAACTCCATCACGACCAGGATATCCGGGTACCCCTGCTAAACCAGGTCTTCCAGGAACACCTGCCCAGCCCGGGTACCCGGGCACACCTGCAAAACCGGGCTATCCTGGACCTCCGTCACAACCAGGATATCCGGGTACCCCTACTCAACCAGGTCATCCTGGAACTCCAGCTCAGCCAGGTTATCCGGGCCATCCTGGAACGCCTTCTCAACCAGGGCATCCGGGGACACCAGCTCAACCGGGACATCCAGGAACTCCTGCTCAGCCCGGATACCCAGGCACACCTGCTCAACCAGGACATCCAGGAACTCCGGCTCAGCCTGGGTACCCGGGCACACCTGCAAAACCAGGCCGTCCAGGAACTCCACCGCATCCAGGATATCCGGGTCATCCTGGAACTCCTGCGCAGCCAGGGTACCCAGGCACACCTGCGAAACCAGGTCATCTCGGAACTCCACCGCGACCAGGGTACCCAGGTCATCCAGGAACTCCATCACAACCAGGATATCCGGGTACAACCGCTGAGCCAGGATATCCAGGGACGCCTGCTCAACCAGGGCATCCCGAAATTCCTGGTACACCAGAGTATCCGGAAATACCGTCCCAAACTGAACAACCCGATGTACCTGGTATAACAGAATATCCAGGTACACCCGCTGTACCGGGACGACCTCAAAAGCCAGCCAATGCGGACAGGCCTCCTAAACCGGGTCATACGAATAAGCCTCCGAGGCCCGGTCATCCGGAGAGGCCACCTAAACCTGGTCGTCCGGAAAGGCCACCCAAACCTGGTCATTCGGAACGGCCAACGCGACCGGGACGGCCAAATAAGCCCTCAAAACCGGGACATCCAGGAAGGCCCACAAAGCCAGAGTATCCGGCAACACCTCCCTATCCAGAATATCCAGAAACTTCTACTTCATCGGGGGAAGAAGGTGCAACCGAAATACCGGATTATTCTACAACACTAAAACCAGAAAATGCAGAGAAACCAACGAAACCGGAATATCCAGGACGACCGCCGAAACCTACCCGACCACCCAGGCCACCCAAGCCGGGGCACCCTGGAAGGCCTCCAAGACCAGGACATCCTCCAAAGCCTCCAAAACCGGAACATCCAGCTAGACCTCCCAAACCTGGACACCCAGAAACAACGCAACCAGAGAATCCAGAAACACCGGCGCAGCCTGGGTATCCGGAAACGCCCACTCACCCTGGATATCCAGAATATCCAACCCAGCCCGGATACCCTGAATCACCCACGCGACCAGGTCACCCGGGAACGCCCGCGCAACCAGGATATCCTGGATACCCAGCCCAACCTGGATACCCCGGATCACCCGCTGAACCAGGTTACCCGGGCACGCCCGCGCAACCAGGATATCCCGGAAAACCGGATCGTCCGGGGCATCCAGATAAGCCAGGCGAGCCAGGTCATCCAGGATACCCCGGATCACCTGCCCAACCAGGTCACCCGGGAACGCCCGCGCAACCAGGGTATCCTGGAACACCAGCTATACCAGGACATCCTGGAACGCCGGCTATACCAGGACATCCTGGAACACCAGCAACACCAGGACATCCCGGAACACCAGCTACACCAGGATATCCAGGTACACCGGAACAGCCAGGATATCCAGGCCACCCTGGATATCCTGGAACGCCTGCGCAACCAGGCCAGCCGGGAACACCCGCGATACCAGGCAGGCCAGGAACGCCTGCTATACCGGAACGGCCGGGCACCCCCGGTATACCAGGCCACCCTGGAACCGGCGCAGTACCAGGACATCCAGGAACTCCAGAAAGACCGGGTCACCCCGGCACGCCGGTTCAACCCGTTTATCCAGAACAGCCTCAAAGACCAATTTGTCATGAATATCCCTGTACGACCAATAAACCTGGCACTGGCGGTTCGAGCTACCCAGGAGCGCCAGGCGGCCCAGTCGGAGGTACGGGCCCGTATCCTGGTTATCCCGGCGCTCCTCAGGGCCCAGTCGGTGGAACAGGACCAACTGGCGTTTATCCCGGTTACCCCGGAGCTCCACAAGGTCCCGAAGGTCCTCAAGGACCTGACGGTCCTGTTGGTGGTGTAGGTGGTATAGGCGGTGTTGGAGGCGTCGGTGGTGAAGGTGGGGTTGGTGGAGTAGGACCTAATGGACCTGATGGTCCATGGCCGACTGGATCACCTGGGCCAGATGGACCATGGCCCGGCGACCCCGGCTATGTTTCCAATGGACGACCTCCACATGGACCATCATTTAACCCTGAACCTTCAAAAAAGACTAACAGACAATATTTTCCAATATCAGAGGAATCTTCCATCCGTTCAAAGCCAGAAAACCATACAGTCAGGAGTCAGAAACAATTCGAGTATGCGAAGGCCGAATTGCTTGATCAGAATGAACACGAGCAATCTATAATTGATGGGTCCAAAAGTCTTTCGACCGCAAAACCACAACGTTACGAATTTCATCAAGCCGAACATGCAGAAACCGGCCGTAATCGAGAAGATAATAATTACACAGAGAAACAGCTGAAAGAAGGAAAACATTTTCATCAAAATCGGAAAGAAAAGATTGGACGAATGGAAGAAAAATATTCCACCGAGTTTCCTCCGAACAAGTACTATAAAAATGATGGAGATCGTTATTTAAAAAAAAATAAGGAGTCGAATAAAGAGATCTCATCTGGCGCGATCTCTGTTGAAATTGATTATCGGACTCGTTCGACAATAAATCAACAGCGGAACAATGCTAGTTTCATTGCTCCTCAGAGTCAACCCGATTCTGTGAAAGATCGAAGTCGCGAAGAGTTGCGACTTCCCGCCGCTGAGAGTCCGGATAATACAGAAATGTTTGCGCGGTTACCGGATCAGCCTCCGAAGGAACAGCAATCAGATGTCGAACGTGTGGAAAAAATTATTGACGCAACACCTGTACCAAATGTTGACTTCACAGCAATTGGCGTTCATCCACCTGGTCCTATAAATATCAAACCCTTACCGCTTCCGGTTGGTCCTGATCCAAAAACATGTCCCTGCGTTCTAGTCGAGAGCAACAATATAACGCAGACTCACACAGGCCTTCCACAACCTTCTATCGTTACCGGCCAGCTTGGATTCATCCCGGTCATTTTTGTACCTTACTGCCCCGGCGAAAAATCTCATAGCGAAAATATGATGAGAACAATGTTCCCATCTGCAACGCCGGTCCCATACGAGTGCAGTATCTGTAGTCAACTGAAATCGTCTGTTGGGAAGCAATTTTTGGATATCAATAATCTCGGTAATATTGACCGGATAAAGCAACTCCTCGGTCAAGCCAATCTTGGATTTCTAAACGTTCCAATTCTGTAAAAAAATCGTGCATAGCCGAAGGATCATGGATGCGGACAACGAGTTAACCACGCGAAATTAAATAACCGCACTTGTCCAAAGTTGTAAATCAACAGAAACTACAATTCCAATTGCTTTTCGAAAGAACGGACAGCCGCATCTCGATCGATTTCCAGAAACATCGATATCCTGGCAGAAACCTTTGGCGATTCAGAGATGGCCAGTTAACGAAGTGGCTCAACGCTAGAGTCTTCTGGCACC
Source organism: Ophioninae sp. B BG-2022a (assembly GCA_030522765.1). Lineage (NCBI taxonomy): Eukaryota > Metazoa > Arthropoda > Insecta > Hymenoptera > Ichneumonidae > Ophioninae sp. B BG-2022a. The sequence goes on along the minus strand of JAPYZJ010002673.1, from coordinate 15,680 downwards.
CTATGATGTATATATTTGAATAAGAGCTGCCAAAAGACTTCAAGATCTGATTTTAGTTTCAGCACGAGCGATATTTTCCGCGGTCGATTACTCAGGGCGAAAAATTAATTTTTAAAATATATAATTACGACGGCACTGCTCTTAAAAAATTTGACCACTCATTACACTTCGTGTTATCTTAATTCTTAACACTAATATGACAATCAATATAAAATACGATTATCAACGATCGCGTCTTCAGGCCTCACCACATTTCATACAAAACACGTCGTAAAGTGTTAAGGTAATCATACATCACATTTTAAGAGTACGTAAACCGGTTATGTTAGCCATGGAATAGTAAATGAAGTTTTTTACCTTTTAAGATTGTACATATGAAAACTGACATAAATAAATATGATATATGTTTATACGTGTAACGTCTTTTCGTGTATTTTCTAAGCTTTGAACCTGCAAGAATGGTTACATTAATCATATTCATAAATAAGATCACCGTTATTTCATTACGTTTAATATAACATGGAGGTATACAAAAAGCAACCTAAATTAGAGCTTATAAGTGAAATCGACACGACGCGTTTACAAAAGTTTGCGCGACAATAAACAAGAGCCTCGAGGATTACGGTTATCGGAAAACAGGTAAATCGGTGATAAGTGCATTATCGTAGAACGCCGATCTAAGAATAGCCTCGGTAACCGGAAGGATAGCCCAGGGAACCGCTATAAGAGCCATAAGAATTACCGCGATAGCCATACGGATACGAAGACGCTCCGTAACCGGAACTTCCGTAATTCCCGTAGCCAACACCAGCGACATTTCCATAGCCAGTACCGGCGTATCCTCCATACCCGTCAAGGCCATTCCACCGATTATAGCCTCGTCCGCCGAATCCTGCGTAGGGATCGTCGTAACCTCCGTAACCGTAACCGAGTGACCCTCCTCCTAAACCTCCGTATCCGTAACCCCCGTTTCCGTAGTAGCCCCACCTGTACCAGAAAATATATCGTACTAACTGATTCAGCATCTAACAATGGTCAGGGATGGGGATGGTATCTTCAATGAACAATTCGTCCAAGTACAAATATTTACCCGGTATTTCCACCCCCGAGAAGTCCACCGTAACCCGTAGTTGGCTGGTACCCTCGATAAACACTGTTCGCGGTGTTTCCACGATTGTAGTAACTAGTGGCTGTTGGTGTGTAAATAGAACTCCCACCGGTTGATGGATACGTTCCATAGCCGTTGCCATAACCGGTACTTCCGTAACTACCGCTGCCGTAACCGTAGTCCCTTCCTATCAAGAAAGCTGCAACCGGAAGCAATCATCATCGATCGATATTCAATACCTACTAGTCGTTTTCGCAGTACCGCATCAAGTAATTATCGTCTCGATTCCACTGTGATAACAACGCTTCGAACCCCATCACCTGGATCCCCGCAAGGTCAAATCCGTGCGAACATATTCAATAACTGTGTCTCAAGGAAAACGGGAGTCGTAACAGCGACTAATGATACGCGAATGAGAGGTCAGTATGACTAAGTGCAGAACGGGACTGAAATACATGTGTAACAAGTTTATTATTCAACTGTGGGTATTTTCTCGCATAATCATACGACGACAAAGGCCACGGTAGGAAAGCGAGGTGAGGCGACAAGTGTGTCACTAGGCGTGTTCACACGCTCGGATCTTCAACGACCCGTCCTTTGTCGTCCGTTCGATCTTCCTCGACTTCCTCTCTCTCTCTCTCTCTCCCTCTCTCTCTCTCCCTCTCTCTCTCTCCCTCTCTCTCTCTCTCTCTCTCACTCTCTCTACGTTTTACGGAACAACGAAATTCAGAAGAATCGTTAACAACGAAATGCTTGGTATTGTTGTCACATTGAACATCGACGAAACTTAAGAGCGTCGATTTCACAAATACTTTTCAAGCCTGATACAGGCGTGAAGGATTCTTGCCTCATCGCACCGAAGTAATGAACATACGGGAAAGAAATTACTAACTGCGGTCACTAGCAGACGTTTCGAGATCCTTCGTGCCTTGCTCGGCCACGTTAGATGTCAACTTTGATGAAGGTTCGGTTCCCTCAATCGCACCCCTGCATACCGCTACCAAAGCGGTCGTAATCGCGATCTGCAAACAATAATGTTGTATTTTATCTCTACTTTTGGTCACCGCACGAGATTAAGTTTACATACGGTTTACCGCGTATACAAACGCGCGAAACGTTCATTACTATTCGAAGAAAGGTTTTACCGTAGTATACCCCGGCTTAATATCGCGTTACCGTCGTTAAAAGGTTACTGCAGCCTGTTTGTGTACCGGCAATCGATGCAAATAAAAAAGAAAAGAAAATTAACGAACGAACATACGAGGCATTGTTATGGTCGGGATAGCAGTCGTACGCGTCACTGTCGTCAACAACGTTAAGATACATGCTCTAGCGATCTCGACGGAAACTTCCGTTCTCGATGTTCGTCGTGGCTCTTGCACTCTCGGATGTATTTTATTCGGATACTATAAAACGTTACGCAAGCTTGCACATACGAAAAGGAAAAAACTTACACTCGTGCTTATTACGACAAAAAAAGCAACCAAGGATTTGCGCAGTATACATGAATGAAATCTCAAGCTGTCACTCCAATGACACGCGACCGGAAGTAACGCTTACCTCCGATATTGCCCGCACTTCGGGCCACACATTTTTTTCCACCAACACTTGACCCACCCATTCCTAGTCTTGCCTTTTTTTTTTCGAGGTGCATAAAAATACCCATAGCTACTGACATAACCTTCCGGTATACAATACGAAGCAATCTGACGAAGCACCATATGAAAAAGTACTGGGACGAATGCTCCACATTTTCAGCATCGAGCTACGAAACTAAAATTGGCAATTTCCGATTCTCGTATCAGGGTTTGGAAAAGTGCTGGTGATAAGATTCAAAAATCCGATTTTCCAACGAAATGAACGGATTATTTCTGAGTGAACAAAAGAAATCTTATCAACATTATTCCGATGGATTTGATGATTGATAGGAAATCAATGTTACCCCACAAAAGTCAAATCTTATTTCCGATTGCTAGAGCTACGATCGTTGGGCGATAAATGAAGCGAAAACGCAAAACGTGAGGACTCACCCACAAATATCGCTGCATGTTACCGATGGCCGATCGAGAGACGGATGTACCGATGGAAAGAGGTTTTATGCGGCGGTGTGGTTCGGTCGAACGTGCCGCTAAGGTACTGCCCTGAGCCAAAGCCTCGCAAATCCTCATATATATGTGTGTAATCTTCGGTGCCCCTCCTAGTTTGCGACGATCTCCGCAGTCATCGGGGAAGTCGTACTATTTGAGTTACGCTCGCGATGTTTCAGAACTCTTCGTGAGGAGCGAGAGTGAGATAAAAAAAAGGCTGCGATTGTGCTTTGTAAGTGCCGAGACGGCGTTGACAAGGCCGTTTCGTCGGGACTTGACTCCTTCCATGGATTTCCACATCGTGGGACACACCCAGTTACGAATCTGGCTCGTTTGACACTGTACAATCTCTGGTTCTTAAGGATGAGGAAAAATGAAACAAAAAATAACTAAACGAGCGTTTAAATAAAAGTAATATTTATTCAAGCCACGTAATGGTGTACGAGTTACAAGTTTTCCATTTCTTCAAATATATACTTGAGCATTTGTCGAGTAGCATCAGCGCTTAGCCCTTTCGTCCCGTCCGGTTCTTCGTGACACTTTTCACCAACGACATCGATGCTCACTTACGATTTTATTTCGTTCCAATTATAGGATCATCAATCCTCGACTGTTCAACCTAGGATTGGTCAATTCCACGGTTTCTCGTTGCAAAATAATTCTCCACTTTGAGTTGTACTTGTCAACCATTTCCACAGAGGTATAGATATAGGGAGGATATATAGATATCGTGACTGCGATTAACTCGGAGTATAACAACGACACTAACAAGGCTACGTATCTTCGAGCCAATAACGAAAAGAAGAGAAATCCCGTACGGTATAACCCCAATCATCCGCAAAAGCACTCGAGGATGAAGATTCCGATGACGAGCAGAACGCAAGACCCCATCGGCTTGCAAAAAACTCTTGCTCTTCAAAAAGCTTGAAAAGCGATTGGAATCCTCGCTTGCGATAAAAAAGCAGCAATCTTCAACATCGAAGGATATTATTTCGTATGAAACGTCATTAATATTGCAATCAAATTGGAATACATTCCATGTTAAAGTTGCAACATTAACATGCATCGATCGATGTTAAAAGTTGCAAACAATATATTTCCGTTGTCAAACTATTATTCAATCTCCATCTCCCGCTTAATCAGTATTTCACTGTACAAGACTGTAACAAAAATTATTCAAAGTAGTTTGAGAACGTAGCAACTCGCTCTTCCTTTCTTTCTTGATTCGCAGTCCGGCGTAAGGTGAAAAAAATGTTCGCACGGAGGTGACAATTGTTCGATCGTCCCGGTGCGTATAGGCCACTCGGGACCTCGCGAGTTTACTCGATCCTGGAATTTAGTTCTTTTTCCGCAACTCGCTTGAACAAACAATGTTAAACGATCTTCCGCGTGATGTTTTCGATGGCATTGCACTAGCGAGCCTCAAAGATCAGGAGCCGAGAACTTTTAAAACGGCTTGAAAATGCCCTCAATAATCGTTGATTTGGTCTCGTGGGACCGTAATGGCGTTCGAGACTGGGCGTGCAACTGAGTGAATTACGTAATGAGCTGAAAGACCAATGAGTCCACACACGATGACTCAAAACTGTACATTATAATTATCCTAGGTATCTCGATTTTGTTTTTCCTCGAGTTTATTGATTGTGGTATCGAAAGATTCCCTTGAATGAACAGTTATTATTTGTTTCGACTGATGGGTAGGAAATTCAACAATTTTGTTAAAATTTCAATTTTTTTGGTTTTTTTTTCATTTTTCTGGAGAAAACGATGAAGTTAATTTTTAATTCATTAGAAAATGATTTATTTCGTTATTTTCGTTGATTTTACTTTTACTCATTATCAAAAATTGGTAAAAAATTAATTGTAAAACTTTTATCGTTTTAAAGGAATTATCAATGAGGCAACTTTTTCACGTAATTCAACGAGTTTTAACGATAGTTTTACGTCTACCTACACACATAATTTAATATTATTACATTTATTATGAATGATAGTTAAACTTTACTGGATCACCAGTAATTGAAGAGGAAAAATCAGTGCTGCGTGGCTTTCCAGCTGGAGAGATTACAATTCCATTTTACGCGGAGAGACACGGGGATTGCGCGTTACCGCGTTCTCGGTGGGGGTCGGGACGACGGAAGTGTGTGATCTCGGTATCGATCCCACCGACACGCACTTGTACCGCGTGCACGGTCTCTCCTGCGAACGCCGAAAACCTCGATTCTACCTGTCGACTTTTTCCTTGTTCCGAGAGTTTCGCTTGATTTTTGACGTTTTAGCGGCGTTTCTAGTTTTTTTAAATTATTTTATAAGATTTCTTAAATTATTTTATAAAATTATTTAAACGTTCACTTTATATGTTTATAACCACTAGATTATGTGATGAAAAATTTTACAATAATTCATGTATAATTGTTCAATTAAAATGAAATTTATAAATAAATTACATACATTTTCAAGAATTTTCGTGATTCTAATCCTATTTAAACACACTTTGGTTAATTTTAATAACAAGCCAATGAATGAATCGAACGATCTTCTATGTATCTTGGAAACCGATTATTCATTCTCGAAGTCTCAATCTCATCGAGAACGTTCTTCTTTCGAAATCTTACCGAGAAAATCTGTCACTGTTCGATGGAGGACTTTTGCTGAAACTTTCGAGTGTTCGAGGTAAGGGCGACAAGTGTTGTTCCACGGAGTTCACGAACGACTACTTATTCACGTATAATTGAGGTTAGAAGCGACTCGTTCGAAGATTAATCGATCCATCAATTTCAATTTAATATTCGATCGACTAATTGAATCGTTAATTGAAGAAAGATTGGAAATTTTACAAAAATAATTGAACCCACTAGTGTCAGCTTCAATGCCAACAATCGTCAACGTTTCGTGATTTTTAAAAATGTTCGAATCGGTGACTTTTGCCAAGAATCATTTTGAAACGTGGCATATGGTTTATGACGGTCGAAAAACACAAAAATTCGTCGCAAACACCGATTTCTTGTCACTCGTTGTTCCATTAGGAACGCAAAGACGAACAAAAAAAAACGATAAATAAAAACTTTGGCTAGGATTTTTTAAAGATTTCTCAGACTGTGCTCGGTCATGTTGTTTAAAACGTTGACACGTGTAACTCCCCACCCCTGCCATTCCACCGAACTCCGGGTTTTTATTCCAAGAGTCGTTTGTTTATTGAAATCTTTGAGATGCTTGGGGTCACTCGATCTTCAAAAGTATCTCCCTGAAAACGATTGACATTAATGTAAAATTCAACGGCTGCCACGATGGCAATGGAATAAATAAATGTTACCCAAGAACGGAGAGTTTTGGTATCTTGGATGTTGAATCGATGCCAATACCGATACCAACTCCAACGTATCAAGATCCTATCTTCTTTCACGGAGGAATTATTTTTCCTCTTGGAAGAATTATTTTTCGCTCGCTTCGATTCGTTTTTTTCGGTCTCTCGCGATACAATAGACTCTAATCTTCGGCTAAAGTCGATACTTTGAACATAGGTAAAAAATGAACGACAAATAGACGAACGTCCAGACAAAGTAAATATTTAAAAGAATGAATAAAATATGTATAAAAATATAACTATTGAATGAAATAAAAATATTTAATATTAAATTCATTCATTTACCTTAATCAGATTTTCCATAAATTCCGAATTTTTTGTTTTAAGCATTTTTTTTATTTAGAGAATATTAATTATGTGAAAGTTTATGAATTAACTTATTTAGGATTCGTTTGATTGGGTTACGGTTTTTTTGGGCTTCGCTTGGGACTGAAAGGCATCAATCAGAAGTGAAATTCTGATTTTTTCAAACTTTTCACCGGAAGAGAATTGACAAAAATGAAAAAACGCTTCCGAACTGCAATGTGCAGAATTTGAATGACTGAATTGTTCACCTGTGTTTGTTTTGTGTCTAATGTATTTCTCGGTGCGATTTGAGAGTACGTAGCGTGCAGTATACATTGCCGAGAGAAATAATTTCTTCTCACCGTCTGTGGTCTCTTGTATACGTTAGGAATTCCAGATTTACTCGGTCCACGTCGCACTCTCGGCTTCGTGAATTGTAATCACTTTCGTCGGACTACACAATACACCTGGCTCCTTTTTATAAACCAGAAAATGTTTGGGTTCACAAACATTCTAGGTGAACGATAAATTAACCGTTTCGGCCGTTAAAGTCAGCAGCTTTTTTTTGAAATTTCTCTAACATTTTTTTTCCTCACGAAATAAATGTGAGGTGTATCGAGTGAATCCGAGAGTTTTAACTCAAACTCGAAATACTAAGAAGTGAATAAACAATCGGCTAACTGTTTCAAGTAAGTTGACGATAAGAAATATAAATTTCAGGGACTTGGGCTACTGCGAAGACACCAAATTCAATCTGATTTATAACGAAAAAAATATACCTATTCTTTTTTTGCTTTTACGAAATCAGTGAGATTATTGAACAATTGTGAGTAATATTTATTTACAAGTCTATTATCAAGATTGAGCAACATATTGCATTTGAAAATATTAACAATTACAGCAGTTACAAAAAACGTTTGATTTTTTTAAATGAATAACATTGACTAAAGGAAACAATATTCAATGGGCTTTTTTGGTTATCGTGTCGCAATAATGAAAAAAAAATCTAAAAAAATATTATTGTTAATAACTAGTAAAACCAAAGGTAAAAATCTTTGATAAATGTTCCTCCAAAATAATAATAAATACTTATTGTTTAAAATAACTAATAAAGTAAAATGGTAATCGTGTTGAGTTGCTGTTGCCTGTTGACCTCAAGGAGTTTACGAATAACATGCAATATGCACAACTGCACGTCAAGGCCGAAAGGCGAGAGTTCCAACGGCTGAAAAACTTCCTACAGCTTTCCAGACACGAGGAATATAGCGAGACGTGTGTTGTAGGCGAGACAAAACCAATATGTTCTTTATTTCCCATAGCGGTAAAAAGTCGCTGTTGCACGAGTCGTAGTTATATACAATTGCCGATACTTCTTTCACCCCGAATGTTACTTTCATTCTCTGTCGCACCCCATAAATTTACCGAAACGCTATTAATCACGATACAAAAGTAGCCGAGTCGCGAAGACTGTCAATAAATTTGGGGTTAAGAAAAAATCCATTTTTACGACGTGACGACGTCGACGGTGAAAAGAGACCGGCCGGACGATTTGTCTTGACTCTTCGTTGCCCGTAATGCCCAGACTCATTGCTTTCGGACCTGCTTCAACCTGCTTTCTTCCTGTCGAATCGCCAGCTGGTCAGCTATTCTCAAAAATATGGCCGACCAGCTGGTCACGTGAGAATGGATAAATCCCCAGTGAATCGTGTCAAGTATTCGTCATAAAGCCCGGTACAAGAAGCGTGTCCACTTCGCAACCCAATATCAGCACTATGGCCTACGGGTCATCACGAGCCTTTCCCGTTCTCTTCTACAACCCCTGCTGTCGTTTCTCCTACTCTTGTACAACTCCAACTCCAATAATCCACCCTCATTGCCAGCCCACTTCTTTTTCATATATCTCTATAAACCCTGTCGACGATTGAACGATCCACGAATGGACAATCGTCATCGATCCGTTTCTACTTTCGACTGATCACTCCTATCGTCGTCCCTATCAGAGTTATCCGTCCAATTATTTTTTTCCTACAGTCTTCAAAACCAAGCCGTAATCATCTTTCATTCATGATCGACCATGTTTCTTTGTCAAATACCTAAAAAACCCAATTGACAATAAAAATGCTGCTTGATCCCAAGATTTGACGGTTCTGATGCAATAATTGCAAAAGAAACAACCACTGATGATTCGGGGTTGGAAAGAGGGTTACGTTGGTGAATCTTGGTCGAGTAGGAGTTGAACCGCTACTTGAATCGCGATACGACAACCCAGAGATTGGGTAAACCAAACATTTGCCAAGCTTGATCGACGATGTAAAGAGGGATGGGGAGAGTGGGTAGGTACATCGCTTGCTAGATTCTAACCCTTTGTACGTATTCTCCTCTCATCGTTTCAACAGTGCCACGTACCGGCTGGAACCCAACCCCATCATATTCTAGCCCATATTCACCCAAGGGTTATGTCCAATAGGCTGCTAACAGGGAACTTTGGTTATTACACTGGCTGATTATCTTTCATGAAGAAAATACAGGTTTCTTTCGATAACTCGGTAGCAACCCAATTTGGCGAACATGAGCTAGTATTGAAGAACACCGGTTCTGGGTATTGGGGTATAGAGATATTGGAGATCCGAAACCTGCATAGGTTCTTGTTTATTGATGGCTAGAAGTTTCGAAAACTTTCTTCCAATGATGCACAAAGCTTATCTACACGAAACTACCGATCGAAAGGCGTTCTTGCAGCACGAATTGGATGGAGAACCGTGAACGATTTTCCCTCTCCGAAATTCAAATACTCAGAGGTATTACATCTCCCAACGAACATCAACAGTTCCAAGTTCCCATCAGGATTATTCTATGAACGAGCGTCGCAGACAGCAGCAATGATATCTGACCTGGTCTCACGTTCAGTAGCTTTGGTACGATCACCAGTCCAGAATGGGCCACTTCTCAATCCTCCTTTGTCCTTTTGCTGGAGCAATCTATCCTCTTCGTATGTATGATCTGATTATACTGTGAACGCAATACCCTCGAGTCCTTGACTAATTTATGAATCGACTTGGTGCGTCGACCTGTTATAATTGTCAAAACCAGGGTCGAATGCAAATCTAGCCATCTCGCATATGCCATACCACCCAGCATTGGACATTCCAAGGATGATGAAAACCACATCCATTTACTCCGTAATCCTGAATTTCGTTAAAATTAGAAAGAGACAGAGAGAAACGCTGACAATAGAGACTACTTCTAATGGCCACGACTGGGTGAGAAAAATGGACCTAAAAGCAGCAATTGAGCATACGATAATGGCTTCCGATGTATCTTAGACATATGCATAGTGATGTATGTACAGGGTGTCCCACGACGGAATTTCGTTCGTGAAATGGCGGGCTGGGGCTGAAATTCTGAGTTTATTCATACGAGTCGATGTATTTTTATACCTTGAAACCACCATTCAATTCGCCTTGAACTCTCCGTTTATAGGGAAAAATATCAAAAAATATTCTAGAAACGTTTTTTGCTTTTTCCCAATCGAATTTTGTACTTTCGGCAAAAACTCGGGCATACTCGGAATCAGCGGAAAATTTGCGATCGAATAGATCCTTTTAAAAGTATTAAAACGAAAAAAAAATTTTCGACCTTCCGGGCCACTTTCCCGAAAATCTCGAAAATCACGATATTTCAAAAGGCCGTAGAATGAGCTTCCAGTATGCTATGGAGATTTATTGGGTGGGTTTGGAAAAGGTTTTTGCCTGACTTGAATAATGGCGTTGGATTCGTATCGATAGCTATTATAGTTTTCCCGGAAAGTCCACTTGAAAAATGGCAAAAAACGAGGCAAAGGGGTATGTATGGAAAAATTGGCAAAATCGATGGTCCAACTTTGAAATTCTGCCAAAAATCGAAAAATCATTGGATTTTGATGATCAAAAAAGCATTTTGAAGAGAAAATCATAACGAAGAGATTGAGCACACGATGGAGTGCCGAATCCTGAAGGAAGAAAAGTTATCGATGATTGAATGAAAAAACTTTTTATCGCCAAAAATTAAAAAAAAAATTGGATTTTTAATATTTTTTCTATTACTCCATTCCGATGTAACTTGATCGACTGAGCACGAATCTATCACTATCGCAAGAAAATCGTGTTTTTAGAAGTTTTTTAAGATTTTTACGATAGCCCCCATTTCACGGATGACATTCCGTTGTGGGACACCCTGTATATATATATATATATATATATATATATATACATACATATTCTCCAGACCTATTCCATCCATTTAACGCTAGGTTTAACCACGTCCGGTATTTAAAGAATACTTACGTGTTTCGTTCCGCGTTTATCATTTCTTTTGTAAAATTTGTCTTTTCATATAAAAAAAAGTAGAACGTGATTCGACCACTGAGAAATACTGAATTCTTCAACGAGAGTTGCTCAGAGAGACAGTATGGCAAAGCTTTCGAAACGAACATCGACCAAAGTGAGATAAATGTCAAACTTAAAAAACCTATTTCGAAAATTCAAATATATATATTTATGTATAATGACTATAAATGTGTAATTGAAAAAGCCAACTTGCAGAATAAAAACAAAATAATTATTTGAAAAAAGGCAATCTTTGTAATTCCGAAAAAAAAAAATGAATCTAAAATATGAATTGGAATGAAAAATCAAATGAGCTGGCATTTCGAAGATTTTTTCGCGCTTATTTAATATCCATCGAATAATCGTTGAATGAACATTAACGATAGTGCCCGGGCCCAAAATCAACTTGGAGCATCCGATTACCAGCTTAAGTAACCACGAAGGAAATGAAAAACATGGAGGGAACGCGAAAAAGCAAGTGAAACGAGAGACGTCGCTTTACAGAGGACGATGGATGTGGATGCGGGCAAGTTGAATGGGCGATGTGGGATCGCAAAGCGCATGTTACAGCGCGGGCGTATAACGCGAAAGAAAAATTTCGAGTGCCGCGCGGTAGTGGTCGCGAGACGAAAACCAGCGGCATTTGATCGCGACGTTTCGTCACGCGCGGTACACGCGTCCGATCGTGAGCTTTCGAGATCAACCTAATCACATTCCGAAGTCAAGCGCGAACGTTTCGAGTGCTCGCGTGCCAATTGTCATTTCTCTGTTGACCTTGACACGACAAAGCGAACAGTTATCGCTACCATTCGTGACATTGTTGAATCTCAAGGTTAAATATACGGATTTCAAGGTTAATGTGGGAATTTCAAGGTTAACGTGGGAATCTCAAGGTCAATCTTCGAAAAATCGACAAGTCTCTGTTCGGTAAATCGGCAAGCGTCCGATCTGCAAATCGGCTTGGATCGATCTTAACTTTGGACTCTTCCTGTCCGTTTCGTTCTCGCCGAGTTGTCCACGTTTCAACGATCAACAACTTTAAAGTGATCGGTGCAGTGTTCGATAACGATATTCCCCGATCGGTGCGACTCGAATCGTTGTGAAACGACGACGATGTCTTTCAGCGGCAAGCTACCCCGATGAGCTCGTCGATCTGTTTCATCTTGCCGATTATGAACGGGCCCATTTTTGTGGCTTCCGGTACGTTGGAATTCGTTCTACCGGACGTATATACGTTTCACCGGGATTCGCTAATCTTTAACCGAATGAATAATCGAACTCGTTGCGCGAGCTATCCGGCCGGAAGAGAGCACTCGCTCCCGCAAACAACCAGCTTCATTAGGGTTCGTTGATCAATAAGCTTTCGCAAACTCGATTCCCTGTGCCATTTCCCATTCACTTTCGTCTACCCTCGCTCTTCGTAAACAAGCACGGAAGCTTGTTTGGGCTTGAATACGAGCAATCCTAATTTCTTACTCAATACAAATTTACTGATTTCAGAGCTTTCGGATCACCCTCTGAATCAATGAATTTTTCGATCCAGCCATTTTCCAGGAGAAATGGGACGAAAAGGAAATTCAAAGATGGCGCGAGGGTTTCCGCCAATAACATATATATATATAATTATTATTCTTTTTCCACGTACACTCGTCCAAACGACAATAAAACAAGCAAGGGAGATTGTTCCATAGATATGAATACCCTCTTATCGCGACCGCATCTTCCAGGAGCGCATCTCTAGAGTCAAGAGATGCGCTCGTATCAATCTCGTGAGCTCTCCACTTCATCGGCTCGACTCGCGCACTTTTGTTGTTTTTTTTTTATTCTCGAGCCTCCATCGACCACTTGGCTGGGCACGAGCCGTGAACCTTCGAGATTTAAATGCGCGGTATCTCTTCACTTTTGATTATTCGAAAGATCGGCAGTCGATTTTTTGGCGATCGGTCGATTTTGCCGATTTTTCACGTTTACCCAAAAAACCTATTATTGCGATATTTTTCATGCATCATCGTCACTTGTCACTTTTCAATGTTGAAAAAATAGTTTTCACTATTTGCCGATTTATTGCCATTTTTCACGATCGGTTGATTATTCCGATAAAAAAAAAAATCTTAAGAGGGCACGGGGAAACTGCCGAAAATCGACGTCGGCAATGACGACTAAATTTTATCGATTTTCCGTTCTAACAAATGAAAACCAGGAGAATGCGATCGTTGAATAAGCTTTGACGAAAGTATCGACGAAAGTGTGATTCTCGCCCAACCGAGTTCGCGTCCGCGACTCCATTAGCATCTGAATCGGCCCCAATTAACACCGAGTCGTCTAGGCCCCGTCTCGACTCGCGTAAACCATCGGGCTGAGAAAAAAACGACCTTCCGTCCTTCCGATCGGTGAATCGATTCGGAGTGGATGCTACGAGAGAGAGTGCACTTCCTTTGTCGCCATCGTTATCGCTGCCGCGATGCTGAAACTTTCGGTTCGCGGACCCACGGTGAATTTCAATTTGCCAATATTGTTCCGTAGCTCAAAAATATTTCGTTGGTCAAGAGACTCACTTTTTTTATGAAAGTCGAGGATCATTACCTACATCCCCTTAAAAAAATAAAAATAAAGACTCATTTTTTTGTTATATTTTTTGTTTCAAATTTTTGTTATCATCTTTTATCATGAATAAAAATAATGAATAGTAATTAATAAAAGTGTTTATTGAAGATAGATTTTCATCACATTCATTCCATCCTTCTATAAACCCAAACCTTCTATAAACCAAATGCAATTACTAAATTGCATCTGGAATGCAATAAATACTGAAAAAAAAATTCTAAATCCTAAATACGAACTCGATCGTTTTTTTTTTATATTTTCGTATTTTCGCGAGTACAGTGAAGTTTATTTAAAAAAAATGCAAAACCACGCGCTGTGGATCGTGAAAATTGATGCCGTACCATCTCGGATAATCATTACAAATGCAGATTTAACGGGTTGCCGCGATGAGCGTCGAGAGCTTGTGGTTTCCTCGATACGACTCGAGAATCACGCCCGTTCGCGATTGCGCCCATAACGTATTCATCGATACGGCACGTGTGCCGAATTACCGCAAAGAAAAAAAGAATCCAACATTTTTTTTTTCTCTTGCCATCGTTTTTTTTTTCGTTGCTCGTAAAGAAGACATTTACCGACGAAGGATTAGCTCTGCCGATTTTTATGGCGAGCCGTGACGCAAACGCTACTTCGAAGTGACTCACGCGTTAAAAGTACGAAATTGGAATCTAAGCCTCGCGATCTTTTGACACCCCAAAAGAGGGTGTCACCTGGGGGAGACCAGGATCGATCGTAGATTTCTAAAATTTTAATTCGTACTCGATCTTTGATTGGGCAACTGATAAAACACGGTTCCGGATCTACTACACAATTTTTTTTTTAATCAAAAAACGGTTTCGTAAAAATAGGGCTTTCTCCGGTGGGAAAAATAATTCGACGTATCGAAGCGTACAGTAGATTCAGATTTGAGCCTCGAAATGCCTTGATACTCTCGAAAAGGGCGTGAGTCCAGAGAAGACGATCCAGATTTCCAAATTTCGATTCGTGATCGACCCAAAATTAGAAAACTGATCAACTTTTCTTAAACATTCAGCTTTCGCAGATTAAAAAAAAAATCAATAAACAATATGATTTTTCCTGCTGCGAGGAATAATCCGATAAATTAGGTATTATCGTACGTAAAAAAGAAATATAATAATAATAATAATTCGGAATTTTCCTGGCCGAAGGAAAAATTCGAATTATTATTATTTTTTTCGATCGAGTATTAACGTAATTATAGAAAAGTGATAATAAACAATTCGTTAAAGTAGCGACTTTTACTGGTGGTCGTAACAATCCGGCAATTTGGGGCAAAATGGAAGACAATACGTTTTCGATCTGACTTAATCGAGAAAACGTCACGGGGTGTGCGATAATAACGTTGTTTGAGCTATAAGAATGAAATGTAACGGGTGTCACGAACTCGCACCGGTTGTGTAACGTCTTGATGGGAACAAACGATCATCCATTTTCAGGAATCTTTCCTGGGATATTATACGAGAATTCGCGACAAGAAAGGCGATTCGACTCGTCATTGACTACCCCTCTGGGAGTTTGCCTTTTCCCTTTTATTCTCCTTTTTTCGTGGCCCTCTCGCGATCCCTCCGTTCGAGGGCCAACGCAAAAACGTAAAGAGGATAACGATCTCTCGTTCCGTCTCTCTCTCTCTCTCTCTCTCTCTCTCTCCCTCGTGCTTTCTCTTGTGTCGAGCGCGGTCACCCGGGAGAACATTCGGAAACCCACATACACGCGAAACCCTCGTGAAAATCCTTTGGCCAGTAAAAGAACGAACTTAAGCAAATTGGTAGAGATAATGAAAGAATGATAACGCTCGGTAATTCTCTTGACGTTTCAGACCTTCCATCTGAACCAACCAAAGCCCCCCCCCC
>JAPYZJ010002672.1:0-30629 GCA_030522765.1 Ophioninae sp. B BG-2022a | reverse complement strand
AATGGAGTGTAGCTCGCAATTTCTCCCATGGTAACCACAAACTGCAGAATTTTTTTCAAAATTTCGGAAAATGCCGAGCATGTTCTTCTTCGAGCAAGCGTCCTGAGTACACAAAAGAAATTTCATCCCAATCGGTTCAATAGTTTGAGAGAAATTGGCTTTTGAAATTTCGAGGTGGCCCAAAGCGTGTTCGTCATTCCCTTAATATCGATATTCCTTCGAATTGCAGGTTAACTCCGACGGAAGAATTAATCTTGAGGCGGCTTTCAATGACTTAGCTGGCAAGGAATACGAATCTATGTATAAAACACATTTAAGCAAGTGCAGCCATGAAGGTTCGTAATCATGTTTATCCTGCGAGTGAACGGAACTTCTCTTATAACAATAACGGTTATTCCTCTTGCAGATGGAGCCACCCCCTGTGACGTAATGAAAAAAACTATCGACTGCTTAATTAAGGAGATTTTGGGGGTTGTTGTTCCTTCTAACGCTACGACGTCTTAATCGAAAGCCACTACATCCAATTCCATGTCGATGCCAGCAACGTTGCAATCTTTTCGCTAATTAATTCGAAACAGTCGCTTTTCAACAAACACAAAATAATGCTATGAAAAAAAAAATAACGACGATTCTCAAAACACTGCGATTTCGAAAAACTTGATTTTTCAAAATATTTTAATCAGTGCAAACGAAAAAAAAAATACTTTTACAAAAATTTTAATGTTTGACGTATTATAGACCGTTTCAAAAATGTTTGATCCGTTACCAAATTATCAATGTATGTATTAATGTTCACCAATTCTGGAATTGTCAAATTTGTTATCTGAGATAAATAAAAAAAATTCTATCATCATTTACGTCTATAAATATTTTCGACGAATCAGAAAATTGCGAAATTTTGTCAATGCGAACAGAAATTAACGATTTTTGTGAAAAATTTCGATTTTCGTCCATAATATATTGTCCAGTTTTATTTCTATCGTTTTTAACGTTCGTTGGTAATTGTAGGTTACAATCTATTTCAAAATCTCCGAATAAGTTGATTCCTCGAATAGAAGTATTTTAATTATGTATACATACATTAAAAATGTATTTTTTGAAATAATACGCAATTTTTTATATCGGCAATTGAAACAGTCTGTTTGGTCCATAAAGTGGCATTACAAGATTTTTTCGATAAAACTGAAGGTTCACCGAAATTGAGATAAAAAACGACGATCCTAAATCGAGGCTTTACTGTACGTCGACATAACCTCACAACTTTACGAACTCAGTTTTCTCAATAGCGATTACGATTTTTAGGTTAAATCGAGCATCACGCTATAAAATTCATCGTCGTAAACTTTTGGGATTCTATTTAACTTTCAAAAGTGTTAATCTTTGGGTTTGTTTGGGTTCAAAAATTCGACCTAACCTGTACAATTCATACGTCAGGTGGTACAGTTTTTACTTCGCTTTAAGGTTAATCTCCAGCGTATGATCAGCAGCGTGTTATCTGAATTTTTTTCGAACGTGTAGGAAACGGGACAAGTGTCAAGCTTGATGTTTTTTTTCGTAATGCGACGAAAATTGGAATGACGAGTGAGAAGGACGTTTGGGAGGAGCTTTCGGGTATTCCGGCGGATCCACCAAAAATGCGAGACAAATGTGGACAATGCAAGTGAGTAAAGAAGACAATGAGTTACAAAGAAACAGAAAATGCGGGAACATAACCTCAAAGTTGCTTTTATGTTTTATTATTAACTTTCCGAACGTCAAAGGCGACCCGTTGCTGTTTGCTGGTGTTCCGGCTTGCCGGATCCTCCGCTGCGTCCTCAATCTCGTATCGTAATACTTCAACATCCGGCAGAAATCAAGAGATGCTTGCGCACTGCTCCGATGCTCGCTTTAGCCCTGGAGACGGGAAAATGTCTCGTTTACAGGCAAGCCGCGTCAATCTTCAAAGTTCCTTCTTATCCCTGGAAAGTTTTATGAAGCGATACGTGCGTTGTGTCCACAGGGGCAAAAAGTTTCCAAGTCCGAAGCACGACGGACTTACCGAATTGCTGGAAGACAAGGATACGATACTTTTGTACCCATCGCCCAACGCAGTCGATATCAGCGAACTTCCACGCGTCGGAGACAACGGACAGCGACCCTATAATCTCATCTTACTGGACGGCACATGGCCACAAGCCAAAGTAAGCTGGGATAATATCAATTTGGGATTCTGAACTTCTTTATGAAATCGAAATTTTAAGCTTAGCGACTGTTCGAACATTGCTATGAAACGTTTGTGAAATTTTGTATTTTGCTATGAAACATTTGTGAAATTTCGTATTGTGAAATTTTGAATTTTTTAATGAAACATTTGTTAAATTTTGAATTGTGAAATTTTGAATTTCGCTTTGAAACATTTGTGAAATTTTGAATTGGAAAATTTTAAATTTTGCTTTGAAACATTTGTGATATTTTGTATTGTGAAATTTTGAATTTTGTCATGAAACATTTGTGAAATTTTGAATTGTGAAATTTTGAATTTTGCTTTGAAACATTTGTGAAATTTTCAATTTTGCTATGAAACATTTGTGAAGTTTTGAATTGTGAAATTTTTAATTTTGCTATGAAACATTTGTGAAATTTTAAATTTTGCTATGAAACATTTGTGAAATTTTGAATTTTGCTATGAAACATTTGTTCAATTTTGAATTTTGCTATGAAACATTTGTGAAATTGTGAGTTGTGAAATTTTGAATTTTTCTACGAAACATTTGTGAAATTTTGAATTTTGCTATGAAACATTAGTGAAATTTGAATTTTGCTATGAAACATTCGTGAAATTTTGAGTTTTGCTATGAAACATTTGTGAAATTTTGAATTTTGCTATGAAACATTTGTTCAATTTTGAATTGTCAAATTTTAAATTTTTCTACGAAACATTTGTGAAATTGTGAATTTTGCTATGAAACATTAGTGAAATTTGAATTTTGCTATGAAACATTCGTGAAATTTTGAATTTTGCTATGAAACATTTGCAAAATTCTGAATTTTGCTACGAAACATTTATAAAATTCTGAATTTCGCTACGAAACATTTGTAAAATTGATTTGCGGCCTAACAACTTCTCCCGTGTATTTTGATCTATTAGGACTATGATAACTATTAAATTATTCGTTTTAGGCGATGTATCATTCCAGTCCAATGTTGAGTTATCTACGTGCGGTTAAGCTGGTCGGAGTTGCGGCTAGTGAATACGTGATCAGGACACAACCGACCGAGGGTTGTCTCTCGACCTTGGAATCCGGGGCTTTATCCTTGGCACTTTTGGAAGGGAAGTTATGGCTCAGAGACGCCATGTTGGGACCGTTGCATTATCTGTGCAGATACCAGCTTGAAAACGGCGCGGTGACTCATCAGAGCAAAGAGTATCTCATCAAGCAGAAAACTTATCCTAAACTCATAGGAAAGAGGTTATCGAAGCAGTTGCGAGTGTTTCCGGAAGCGCCCTCTTAACCCTCGAATCAGCTTATTAGGCTTCGATCGAAACGTTTCCGGATTGAAAGAATTCTAAAATTTTCTTAAAATTTTCTCGTTCGATGGCAAAGCGATTTAATAGAATTGTCAAGAAACGACTTCAAAGAAAAAGTTACATTGCAACGTCGAGTCTGCGCGATGAGAGAACGCCCAATTGAGAAGCTTCGTTTCGTCAACGTCGACGATATTTCGAAGTAAAAAAACGCCTTGTCTCGTGTAAAAGTCCCAAGCTATTTTCTCTCCGGGAACAATATCGCTGGTTGGGCCAGTTGATACGATCGTTTCCTGATCAAGGAACCAATCCAGCCATATAGCAATCCCATTGCACGAACCCTTGCTTTCAAACGGAATTCTACCAGATGCCTTCGTCATTTGATTTTCGAACGCGTCTTCGGTCAAATCGAAACGTGCGAGGTCGAATGGTTGGCCGAGAGCGATTCCTGGATATTCCCACAGTGGATGAGTTTCCACCGGGTTGTCGCTTATTACGCTGGAACTCTTCTCGAAACAAAAAAAAAAACATCAGGATTATTGAATTTCTCAACGAATATTGTTGGACCAGCTGAATCAACGAACATTTACATTCGAAAACTACGGGACTACTTTTTGTAATGCAATATTCACATTGATCGTTTGTTTGGGTTTGTTTGGGTTTACGATACACGAGTACAATAAAAAATATTTTTCTCTTAGAAGTTTCAATTTTTTTCGACTGTGAAAGATCGAGTATTATTTGAAGAAAATATCGAAGAAAATCTTTACGTATTTTGTCTTCGACACAGTTCCCGAGTAAACGTGAAACCATCAGTGAGTATATAAAAACAGCGTAGAAACTTTACCTTTACGAATTCATCGAAAGTTGTGAGATTGAAACCTTCGCATATACCCAGAGGCGACCGGATTTTATGAAGATCTTTGAACTGGACAGCAACCGCTCGAATTTTCGCAGCAACGGGAATTCTCGGAATTTTCTTGAGACGCGACGCGAGGAACCAAAATCGTAAATTGTCCCATGGATAAATGGAAGCTCCGTAATGTGGATCACCCAAGACCAAATCTGGTTTTTCGTGATTGACCAATTCGTCGAGTGATTCGACGATGATGATGCGTTGCTCGAGTTTATTAGCTTTGACGAAGCTTTCAAGAGTTTTCCGCGAGCTATAGCTGGGCTCGAAGAATATGACTTTTTTAGCACCGAGGGAAGCTGCGATCAGGCCCAATATCGAACCGTCGGATAAACAGAGACAAATCGTATCCGGATTTATTCTTTTACGCAGAATCTTCGTGTATTTGTCGTTTCGTCTTTTATCGTTCATTTGGCCAATGCGAGTCCGGGAATAGGCGAGATGCAACCAGCAATCACAGTACGGTCGTTCAAGCTTAGATTCTTCTTTTTTCGAAGCTTTTTTTCCAATCTCAACTTTAAACGTAAACGTGTATTCGTCGTGCGATCCAATCAGAGCAATTTCTTCATTAGACTCAATTTTGCATTCTTCCGGGAGATAGTAAACGGCTTGCATCCAATGATCGCGCCAAGGTATCAAATCAGCGACTTCTTCGAGACTGGCACCTTTGCTCGTGTGTTCTTCTGCGTCAGGATGAGCCCAACTCGGCGCGCAACTCAATAATACTTCACCCTTGGCATCCATCGTCAAATCCCACCACATGAAAACTGCATGCGCGGTGCCTCCTGCTATCGCTTTATCTCTTATCGTCACAGTTTCGTCAAAGACGATAGGGTCTTTACCGGTCCAATCGAATTTGAACATTGGCTGCGGTTTTAGCAGCGGCGCGAAGTACTTCCTCGGCAGTTGCGACAATTGGATATCCGGAACCCCCGGAGCGCCGGGGCAAACCTTGGTACCTTCCGGAGGAACGATCAAGGTCTCTCCGGAGTCAGGATCTATCAGCGGATTTATCCTATTCCACGCTCGTACGTGATCGCTCTCGATTAATTGGACCCACACGGTACCAGCGCTAGGCACCACCAAACTGTCCTTCTGTGCTCAACGGTAAAAATTTGTTTCTCGCTATCAATCGTTACGCAACATTTTAGCGTCGTTTTAACTCTTACTCAGAAACTTCGTTTAGTGGTGCTCGTTAGTTAATGGATTGAAGAATTTTATAATACTTACTTCCAAGAGCTCTCTATGGGCGTGATCGAAAGTCGAAAGTGCACCTTCTCCTATCAACTCTGTGTCGAAGACTTCCGTCACTAGGATATTCGCCCGACAAGACATGTCCTTTCCGTCGCCAATAGTCATCTCCGTCGATCGCTTCCTAACGAGCTTGATCATCGATCCGTAGCCGTTCTCCTCAATGATTTTTACTGCGCAATTCGCCATTGGTCTGAAAGCCTTAGAGAAGTTGAATGCGTTTTTACTCTGGCGCGCACAGAGGATTTCCCAATAGGCTCGGGCTTAGAGCGGCAAAAATCAGAGGGCGGCAAATCTTGGTGGGATTTTTTTTGTAATTACTTTTGGCCTCTCGCTTCTTCGCTTAGGCGATATTCGGTAAAAATTATAACACACGCGACTCGGATGAATAGTTACACAATGACAAAAAAGAAATGACGATTTATTCGTATTTATGAATCAATGACGATTTATTCGTAAGCGAATCGTCATTTATTTATGAATCAATGACGATTTATTCGTAAGCGAATCGTCATTTATTTATGAATAAATGACGATTCACTTATTTACGAGTTTAAGAGTTTTAATAAAACAAATGAAGAAAAATCAGTATTTCTTTACCTCGCAAGCCGTTATGGAATCAGCTCCGCACTTCGCAGCCATCATCGAGAGCAATCCGGTTCCGGTGCCAATGTCCAGGACATTGGCTTCGCGGCCTTCGCTGTGACGCTGATCAATAGCCGCTTTCAATGCGGTGTAATACTTTTCGTTCTACGAAGAAAATTGATCGAGCAAATTGCAATATTTATTAATTTCGTAAAATGCGTAAAATGACGTTAAAACGCGATTTTTTTTTTCGTTGTTTTTTTTCATCATAAACGTGAGCCGATGTGGTCGGGGGATAAAAAAGTATGGAATTTCGAAATAACTCACGCGCTCATGGTCGTGGAGCATGTCAGCGAAGGCCGATCTTGCCACCTCCTGGTGATAGTCGTAATCCGGATCCTGGACTTCCCATGCTGTCGAGCCAGTTATCGGGTCAAATTTTTGAGTGAATATACTCATTTTCCGAAACAATTTGTAACAACCCGTTGCTATGCGACGATTCATACAATAGTTTGAATCTTTTCGAAAATAACAATCGTCGCGTGTAAACCTCTTCTGAAATCACTCATGGAAGAGGCGAGGAAGCATCTGAGGAACGGGGGAGCACGCGCGCGAGTGGCGCTTACTGCGCAGACGCTTACTCGAAAAGATGCGCGTGAGAACATGCGCATGCGTGAGAACACGCGCATGCGTGAGAACATGCGCATGCGTGAGAACACGCGCATGCGTGAGGACACGCGCATGCGCGAGAACACGCGCATGCGCGAGAAGTTACTCCACGCGATCTTTCGTTCACGGGACATATAGGTAAGTTAAACGTTTCTTCCAAAAATTCAATCGAAAATGAATATTTAATTCATTTAATGGTCGTTTAATTATCTTGACAAGAAAGAATCAACATAAATTCGAACTCTTACTTATCGAAGAAGTATATTCGTTTCAACAATTGTGAAGTAAAACAATTGACAATTTTGCCAAAGTAGCGCATTCGTATTCGGACTCGATAACGTACTAATCATACGATATCTAAAATTTCAAACTCGCGATTATTTACGATCTATTAATTGATAAATAAAAATCACTTTCGAATTTTTCTAAAGTCAAGTGGAAAATAAGAAACGATGCTCCGTATTAAATTCAAAGTCGAGCCTAAAATTCTCGTTTTCGCTTGTTAGACGTGACGCGGAATTTCATACTTACCGAGTGTATTTCAAAATGGCGTAAATCTTGGGGTTTGTTCACGAAGTTCTGTAATCGTCCCTCATTAAATGAAATTCAGTTTCAAGGTTATACCGGAATAGAATTGTCGCCAAAATTGGCTTTGTTACCGAATAGTTTAAACGAAACTTAAAGTAACGGTTGAAAACATCGGGAATAATCCTAAATACGTAAAGTGATGTCAGCAATCTAAATAGGGTTTAAGGGGTTCGTAGAAATATTATTCGATATTGTTTAGTTGTTTCAACAATTAAGAGTTCATTAGTGAAGAGAAATCGAAGAAAAAAAACCATGGGTTTGTTTGTTTGGGTTTTTTATTATTTTGGTTCATCCAAATCTGAAGTAATGCAACCAACGATCTAAGCATGTTCGGTAATGTACTTATATGATTTCCACTTCACCGCCAACTTTGGTTATCGCTTCTTTCAGCTGTTCCGATTCTTCTTTCGAAACGTCCGCTTTCACTATTACGGGTATACTCTCCACGAACTTTTTCGCCTGTTTTTTGAAAAAGCCAAAGTACGATTTATAAATTGATGAATGAAGAAGCAATATTTCTCGAAAAAAAAAACGCCAAAAGGATTACCTGAACCAAGTTGGTGCCGGGTAAGAGGTTTTTGATCTCTTTGATTAAAGCTACTTTTTGACCGTCGTTGAATTTCACCAATTTAACCGTAAACTCGGTTTTGACTCTCTTAGGTGCGGCGGCTTCATCCTCTTCCTAAAACGGTGATAAAAAAGGTACGAGTTTTCATTAAAAACCATTTTTGACATTTTGAATTTTAACAAAGCGTTTTTCATCCAGACATTCGTGATGACCTTCGCAACGTTGCGACGCAACGAAAATCACTATTTTTTAATTCCTTCTTTTTCACTGTAATCGTAATTAAAATCGATAATTATACAAATTTTTGTTATAACCTAAAAATCAAATACGAAAAAAAAAATTTCGTTAAATAATCGATTTAAGGAAGTAAAAAAAGGAGAAAAGAAATTTCGTTGCGTCGCAACGATACGAATTTTCGAGTCTATCGTGATTATACGTTTTAAAGTTTGGCTCGGAGCCAAAGGAATACGAAAAATTTTACCTCGTTTTTGAGTGGCGCGAAACCGCCCATTGGCATAACCGGTGCATCAGGCAAGTTTAGTCGTTTTTTGAGTACATCGCTGAGCTCCGCTACTTCGATGAGATTCAATGCGGATATGTCGTTTGCCAATTTGTCGATTTTCGGGCTGACCGGTTTGTCCGTGCCTTCGGGTACGGGAATCGTCATTTTTTCCACGGCTGCGACCGTTTCGGTTTGACTATACGTGACGCTGTTTAAATCGGATGAAAACTACGTTATTACGAGTTTTTCGAAGCGAAAACGAACAAGAAAGATAGGTTATGTTCGAGTCGACTAAAATGCGTAAAACTGGAGAAAATAACGTAATAACAGAAGTAACGAACCATTTGTGAAATTGTCGCAGTTGATGGACGTTCCCTCGGAACACCAAACGCAGCGAGTTCATCATTGTGTTTGGGTTTGTTCGAGAGAAATGAGGCGAACGATTCGGAAGAAATTTGCCGGGTTATGCAAGTTTATGGAATCCACAATGAACGTGGTTCATCCAGGCGTATAGATAAAATGAAAGTAATGCTCGTTACATTACCGACAGCCGGTAAAGAAAAATCTCCAGGTAAGTTACCGACGGTCGGTAAAGAAAAAAGCTCCCGGTAAGTTACCGACGGTCGGTAAAGTAAAATCTCCCGGTAACTTACCGACGGTCGGTAAATCAGAACATCGCGTCGTTCTAATAATACATACATCACTTCCGGTTTGCAACGAGCTTGTTGACCACGGAAAAAACAATAAATCGCAGTTATCGAAAGTTCATTCACTCTAAATTTCTAAGGGAAAAAAGCCTCGAGGAAAAAAGTCTTTGTTTAACCAATGTTTTATGGGAAGAAGCGTGGGCTTGGACGAATCAAATCGTATCGAAGTTTAGCGGAGTTAGCCTACTTCAGCTTTTTTTCCTCGTTACTGCGTTTCGTCTCTTCATTGATCTTCAATCGGAGTGTAACCACAGGTGAATCTCATATGACCCAAAAAGATCATGTTTAACGTTGTTATTACCATGTAATAAACGACCAAGCAGTAAACTACCTGGAAGAAGAATTCATAATCTGTGAAATGCAGATGAAATAATGTTTGTAGGTTATGTCACGAAATGCTGTTTGTAGGTTATGTCACGAAATGCTGTTTTTAGGTTATGTCACGAAATGCTGTTTGTAGGTTATGTCACGAAATGCTGTTTTTAGGTTATGTCACGAAATACTGTTTTTAGGTTATATCACGAAATGCTGTTTGTAGGTTATGTCATGAAATGCTGTTTTTAGGTTATATTATGAATATCGGACAGCAGAAATGATGAAGTGCGAGAGACATAGTCGAAATTTAAAAATCGCAATTTCTCAAAGACGAAACATTTTTATCGAAATATTCAAGCATCTATTTCTGTCTCTATGAATTCTACAAGAGTTTCGAAAAATTTTGAGGTTATGTCGATGTTCGTCATTTATCAATAAAAAGTATCATGTTTTATTTCAATTTCGTCATTTACCGTTGAAAGACAAAATCAAGTTTACAATTTTAACCAAAAAAAAAAAAAAATAAGACGAAGAATAAAAAAGTGGAATTTCGTAGTTCGATCTGGAGAGGAGAAAGTAGGGTTATGTTTGGATTCGTATACGATACTTGGTGATCCTTCATGTCATAACGAAATCCCCAACGACATATGCAGAGCCAGGATGAAAGAGCGACGATCATCAATACGATCGAGGTTGGTGAGGGAGGGGGGGTGCGGGGATGGTGGGGGGGGGGGGGGGTGGGGATAAAAGTTGGAACGACCACGGATGTTTCAGGATAGGTCGTAATTTTTCTTATCTCCGAGAGGTTAAAATGTCGTTTTTTAGAAAATAATTTTATAATTCGAAAAATCGACGATAAGCTTGACACTCTTCGATAAAAGATAACAGAGTTTATTGATTTAAATTGTGATGGAATATTTATATGATTTTCGTAATGATTCGAGAGAAACGAAGAATTTTGATTCCGGATTCAGGTTTGAGGAAAATTTGAAACAATCGATGATCGTTTCTCGATCGATTTGGAAGTCCTTCGTATATATCGTGATTTTTATTGATCTTTACGAATTATAATTCTTTCTTACAAAATATACGGATAACTCAATTGTCTTAAGCATTAACATGAATAATTTCGTTAAAATACCGCATACAGGATGATTATGTGTCGTAGTGATTTTTTTTTTTTCAAAAATGAATTACTCTCATACATTAACCACGTATCTCAATTATACCGCGTACAACTAATTGGGAATTTAATTATTTTCAAAACTTAGCCTTTTTTTCATTTTCATCCTTTTCGATTCTTGCCAATTGGTTCCAAAAGATACAATTTCCTTTGTTTTTTCAACGAGACGTTTCGAAGCTCATTTTCAGAGTCCCAAGAAAATTATTACTTTTTAGCCTTTTTTTTTTTTTTTTTTTTTTTTTTTTTTTTTTTTCGCATCTTCCTTTCGATTCGTTTTTCTTTTTCACTCTATAAATCTCGTTATCACGAATGATAATTGTTACTTTCGTTAAAAATTTGGATGATTATTTACAAGGCTCATCAAGTATCACGGTTTTCTATGAGAATTCAATTGATAAATTTACGAGACGAAAAATTTGTTAATTTCGTTACTGTGGCGTTAACCAAGGCGAGTAGCACGTACGTTTCGTATTCAATACGGAATTACGTTTGAAGCTTTTTTAATTAAGGGAATGACGAACACGCTGGAAACTTTCGACGCGACCTCTCGATACGTCGGTAATGAGAATTGTGCAGTTTTGAGTTGCGAGTCACTACCGACGGATGGCGCCACGCGATTCCGCCTCGAAGCCTCGACATAATTTTTTTTTTATGGCTTTAGCACATTGCCACAAAACACAACACCTTATCAACGAATGTCATTAACCATGAGACGATAATAAATCATCAAATAAACGAAATATTCGAAAATACAGCTTTTGCTTCCGACCAGTCAAAAAATATATCGATACTTGAGAACTCTCACTGCGCCATCTGTGAGAAAATCGCTGAACTGAATTTTTCTCGGCGGTCGATAAGATTTCGTGCTCTGTTGGTACACTTTTGTCACATGTGAAAATTTTCAAAAGCAAATTTCTCTGCCATTTTTTTACAAAAATCGATGAAACAAAATTCAAAATGTGTACTATTCACCGCTTCAGAGTCTCATTCTCGGTAAATTTGTGAAAGTGTAATACAATGGAGTGTAGCTCGCAATTTCTCCCATGGTAACCGCAAACTACAAAATTTTTTTCAAAATTTCGGAAAATTCCGAGCATGTTCTTCTTCGAGCAAGCCTCCTGAGTACACAAAATAAATTTCATCCTAATCGGTTCAATGGTTTAGGAGAAATTGGATTTTAAAAATTCGAGGTGGCCCTAGAACGTGTTCGTCATGCCCTTAAGGATTAATTATACCGTTCGATAAACTTTTTTCTGTATTTTCGGGATTAACGCATATATATATATATTTTCGAGTATCGAATAAAAATAATAATATTTATAGATCGCCATTATAAAAACCCTTATAAATCTATCTGTGCGCGTTCGTATGACTTAACATTAGTACAACGTTAAAGCCTGCTTTAATCGAAGAATTTTGGGATGGAATTTGCTGGCAAAACGTCGTTGCCACTTTTCAAGTTTTGTTTTTTTTTTCGTTTTTTTTTTAAATAACAAAATCGTCAAATCGTTGATTTTTTCGCGTCGCGATCAAATTCGATTTTTTCCGTCCCAAAATTATTCGGTATTCACGTACTTCGTCTCGTTAATCTATTTTTTTTTTTATATCGAGTAGATTTTTTTATATCGAGTAGATTGGATCGAATATACGAAAAAAAAAACAAAAACGATGAGGAAATTTCACGAGTTAATTGATCGGCGCGAAAAAATCATTTTTTTTTCTCTTTCATTGCCTTGGATATTCGAGGCAGTCATTTTTTTTTGTCGATCAATGTTAATCGTTTTCGACACGGTTATTCCGATCGACGATTAATTGGGATTGTTGTTACTTAATTTTAAGCTTCTTCGACGTCACTTTTCACGTTTTAACGGAGATTAAGCGGTGAGAAAATTTTTTTTTTTTTGTTTTTTGGCGAAACGTGAGAAAAATTCTAATCGAACGTAAGATCGAGTCCCTTAAATTGCAATCTTATTCCCTAAACTTCGTCGTTTCGCGGGCAAAGCTCGCTCTTATATCACTTTTTTGTTCTCTTCGACGACTTTTTTTCCTTCCTTCCTTTTCATCTCTACGTACTCGAAAATTCTCATTGTCGATAAAAAAATATTTCTAAACAATTTCGCGCTCGATATGTGTTGCTCTCCGAAACGTTTTTTTTTTTTTTATGATTACAATTATTCGAGAAATGTTTCTTGTTGGATGGACGAGGGAGCTGCTGTTTATTGATCATTATTATTATCAACCCAATAACGTCGAAATTGACAATGACGATTTTTTGTTTTCCTTTCGAATCTTTCCTTTCACTTTTATCCGACGTGTAAACGATTCAAATCGAATACAAGCTAAATAACGATAAATATCGATCGCAAATTTTATGTTTCGTTTTTTCATTTTTTCATTTTTTTTTTGAGGTCGTATTTTCATGACTCATTTATCACTAATGCTTATCTCGAAGAGTTTTTTTTTTATCGACGCGTGTTTTCACGTTTTTCGTAAACATCGTCGGTTAAAATATACTTAAACGCCAAAAAGCCCATTTTTAGCACATTTTTGTTAACGATTAACAGAAAATTTTTCAAGCGAATTTAACCCTAGAACGGTAACCTGGGGTGAAAAACCACCCTAGACGAAATAATAAAAAAAATCGTTTTTACGAATTTTCATTTTTTTTACGATTTTTATTTTTTTACTTCATTTGTTATTAACTTTTCCTACTTTAAGTGGAATCCCTGTAAGTTTAGGGTTTCTGGAATAAAAAACGAAAAGCTTGAGACTAAGTTGAGAACTTTTCGTGAAATAAGATAGAAAATATGAATTTTTCAAAATTGTTCACGTTCATGGGTCGAGGGTTAAAAGGGATTACCAAACGAGAATTTTCGAAAGCGTTCGAGCCTTATTGGCTTTCGATTCAGGTAAACAAAAAAATGGCATTTCAGAAAAGCAGTTCGTTGCGTTCCAACGTTTCGAAAACTTTGACTAGTTTTTTTATTTCTGCGAGAACGAAAATGACGTTTGGCTCAGCGATTGCGAAAAAATTGATTCATTTATCAATAATTGATTCTACCGTTAGACTTGGTTGTTTTTTCTATTTTTTTTTTTGGCAACTAATACATTGGCTAATCGTTGTAATCATCGCTGCGTCGAATTTCATTTTCTTCCTCGGGAAACGAAAATTTGACTCGATATTCCAAAGCTCCCCGTGGCTGGTAATCGTCTTTATGAAAAATGTGCTTTCGAAAAAGTCTACAGGCGACATCGAGAGTGCTGTGCATTTTTAAGCGTACGTTTTCGTTTTTTTTTTTTTTTTTTTTTTTTTTTTCGTAACACATCGTTCCTCTGACACCTTTCTCGCGTGGCAATTGATATGAGACGGTATTAACTATGTATTAAACTTTGACGATAATGATAACGTTATCTTAGCTAAATTTAATGATTACAATTTATAACCTATCGTAATGGGGTGGCGTAGGAAACCCGAAATTCGATTGACCAGAAGGCTCAAAATTACGAATTTGAATTTATCGAAACTACAAATTTCGTAAATTTTTGGGTTTGTTTGGGTTTGTTTGAAATCGAGGGTTTAAAATCAAACGAACGAACCCACACGAAGACAAAAAGAAAATTTGTTTGGGTTTGTTGAAACTACAAATTTCGTAAATTTTTGGGTTCGTTTGGGTTTGTTTAAAATCAAGGGTTTAAAGGCAAACTAACGAACCCAAACGAAGACAAAAAGAAAATTTGTTTGGGTTTGTTGAAACTAAAAATTTCGTAAATTTTTGGGTTTGTTTGAAATCGAGGGTTGAAAATCAAACGAACGAACCCAAACGAAGACAAAAAGAAAATTTGTTTGGGTTTGTTGAAACTACAAATTTCGTAAATTTTTGGGTTTGTTTGAGTTTGTTTAAAATCAAGGGTTTAAAATCAAACTAACGAACCCAAACGAAGACAAAAAGAAAATTTTTTTGGGTTTGTTGAAACTAAATATTTCGTAAATTTTTGGGTTTGTTCAAAATCAAGGGTTTTAAATCGAACTAACGAACCCAAACAAATTTTGTTAGGGTTTGTTTGGGTTTATTTCAAATCAAAGGTTTAAAATCAAAATAACGAACCCAAACAAATTTTGTTTGGGTTTGTCGAAACTACAAATTTCGTAAATTTTTGGCTTTGTTCAAAATCGAAGGTTTAAAATCATACTAACGAACCCAAACAAACCCATACAAATTTCGCAAACCTTTACGAATTTTTAAGTTTCGGTCTATTAAAATTCGGAATTTTGAGCCATCTGGTCAATCGAAGTTCAGGTTTCCTACCCCACCCCACCGTAATGTATTTAATGCAATATCGCGTTTAACATCTCGCCTCAACGCTTTCATATGTTTCTCATTGTTATTCCCACTCTTCTGTCAAACTCTAAACACCTTTCGCACTCTCACGGAGATCAATCTTAATCTCGAATCACTGGTTCGCGAAAATTCATTTAACTCGCCAGGTAGCCCGACTGGAATATTGAGCTATCGATAATCGACTTTGATAAAGAAAAATCCATTTCCTTTTTCCAATATTCATATTGGAAAAAAAATGAAATTTTTTTTTCATTTTTCAGTAATGAAAAATTTTTTTTTCATTTTTTCAGAAATGAAAAATTTTTTTTTCATTTTTCAGAACTGAAAATTTTTTTTTTCATTTTTCAGAAATGAAAAATTTTTTGCTGAAAAAAAAAAATTTTACGATTGAAACAATAGAAACTTTGCGTCATTTTTTGGTTCCAAAAAATTGTCCAAAAGTTGGATAATTCAATGTCCAAAAATTGGGTCATTTGATGAATTCAGTGATGACGTAGATTCTACGCGCAAAGAAATTTTGACGATCGCACTTTTTTCAACATTTCGAAAAATCATTTCTAAATCGAAAAGATCAGAAGAATTCTTACGACCGACCAGGAAAGTAAATAACGCTAATGGCGATGTGATCTGATGAAGTATCGATACGATTCGTTCGATTGACTTCGATTCATGGCAACGGATGACGTGGCTCTTTATATTCGAACACATGTTTTTTTTTTTTTTTTTTTTTTTTCGCCACGTTACGTTTCTCGGCGCGGTCGCGAATTATTATTTCGACCAACTTTCGCGATTTATTATTTCGCGTTGTTATTATTATATACACGTATAATGATGGGTCACAATTACAAAAAGATCGTATCCCAACCGTGGTTGGGTTCGAGCATTCTCTATCGAGAATCCACGGCGGAATCTGGACATTTGCCGTGACGAGAAATGATCTGATAGCGAACTAGCCCTTGGCTATCAAAGGTTAGAAAATTTATCGTTAAAAATGAAGAATAGCGAACTAGTCCTTGGCTATCAAAGGTTAGAAAATTTATCGTTAAAAATGAAGAATTATAAAAGAAAGAAAAAACAAAAACAATATATAGTTTTTAATTTTTTTATATGATTTTTTATAATGGTTTTTTATTTTATTGTATTATTTTCAATTTCACATTAAAGTGTCTAATTTACTGTGTAATTAATTTCACTTCAAGTTCACAGTAAATTCCCATTATACATTAAGAATAATTAAAAAAAAAAGGAAAAATAAAAAATAGCAAATTTATAATATGAAATTAAAAATAATAAAAAAAAAGAAAAATCAATATACATTGATTTTTCTTTTTTTTTTAATTATTTTTAATTTCATGTTATAAATTTGCTATCGTTCTATATGATAAAAAAAAGTAGTATATATATATATTATATATATTTTTATTTTTCTTTTTTTTCAATTATTCTTGATTTATAATGTGAATTTAGAAAATTATTATTATTTCCTTATGTGAAATTGGGAATAATAAAAACAGAAAAACCAATATATATATATATATATATATTTGTTTTTTTTTCTCTTTTTTTTTATTCGTAATTTTATTCTGTAAATTTGCTATCCTTCGATAGTTTACTGCTAGTTTGCGTCGTTATCTCAGCTCGAACTCGGACCTTCTTTTTGGGACGCAGCTTATCTCTTTTTCCCGTAAAAACTTTTTATTCGTTAATAAGTTCGAACGAAAAAGCTTCGAGAGAGAAGCGTCTATTTTTTAATCCTCGCCGTATGGCTCCGCTATTAAAGTTTATTAGAAAAGTTTTTTGTTATTTTTTTTTCCCGCCTCCACAGGCACCGTTCGTTCCTCGTGGAATTTCACTTCTAAGATCCGCTTAATGTGTAATTTTATGCGTACTCGAGATCAACTTTTCTTTGATTTTGTCTTGTAATTTTTTTTTTTTTCGTTTTTTTTTTTCGATACGTACTTTCTTGCTAAGCTCCCGTTAGGAACGCGTTTTTACGAGTGAGCACTCTCCGAGGTAAGAGGGACCTTATAACGCGCTGAATTTATGCGATTTTTCAAAAGTTCCATGGTGACGTCATCGTGGATCACGTCGAAATTAGCATCCATGAAATACAACGTTTGAAATACGATTTTCATTTTTCTCGATTTTTCAGACTCGAAAACATTTTTTTATGTCGATTTACGGTCCGAGTTTTTGATAAGGATCCGTTTAAAAAAATTAATGAGAATTTAAAAAAAAAGGAGAATTATTTTTGTTCCCTTTGAACTACTCGAATTTCCAAATCCTCTATTTTTCAAACGAAAAAATATTTAAAAAGGACAATGGACTTTTTGCTAGTTTTGGAAAAAAATAAAATTTTACGTTCAAATGGCGATTGAAGTGTTCGATGAATCGAAAAAAAAAAATCAAATCTCTCGCTGAATATCAACGATGCAAACCTAAACGTAAAACGTAAAAAAATTAATGAAAAAAAAAACAGAAAATCATTTTTTTCCCTTCCAACTACTTGAATTTCCAAATTCTCTCTTTTTTAAACGAAAAAAAAAAATATTTAAAAAAAGCCAATGTACTTTTGGCTAGTTTTCTAAAAAAATAAAATTCATCGTAAAAAATGGAGATTAAATTGTTCGACGAAACGAAAAAAGAAAAAAAAATTCTCGCTGCATATCAACGATGCAAACCCAAACGTGATACCGAACGATAAATAATAATCTCGTTTTTTAGCTCGTATCGATTGATCCGACGAAGCTAAAAATTCGAACACGTGACACCAATTCGAGTGGCACTTTTGGTCAACTTTTTTTTAAAAGCTTTTTTTTTTCAACTTCCTTTTTCGTCATTGGCTTTTCATCGGGGAGTGCTCATCCGTGAGGGATGATGGTACACGTGTTCGATCGTTACTCGTAAGGGATGGGGCATATTCATCCTTCATTTATAACCAACACAAGAGCCGAGTGAGTGGCGTCTTTTGCATATATACACGAAGTTCTGAATGCTCATACTTTATCGATACGTTCTAGGCTGAATTGAGTCGAGTGATTGGGTCAGAAAATCAGAGAGAGAGAGAGAGAGAAAATTAAATGAAGAGAAAAGAGGGAAGGGAGAGGCCGAAAAAAAGGGGATGGGGTAGCAAACCCAAACTTCGACCAGAAGCCTCAAAATTCCGAATTTTCAATAACCCAAAACTCAAAATTCCGTAAAAGTTTACGAAATTTGTTTGGGTTTGTTTGGGTTCGTTAGTTTGAATTTATACCCTTGATTTTAAAGGGCTGGAGTAGGAAACCCAAACTTCGACCAGAAGCCTCAAAATTCCGAATTTTAATAACCCAAAACTCAAAATTCCGTAAAAGTTTACGAAATTTGTTTGGGTTTGTTTGGGTTCGTTAGTTTGATTTTAAACCCTTGATTTTAAAGGACTGGGCTAGGAAACCCAAAGTTCGAATAACCAGAAGGCTCAAAATCCTGAATTTGAATATTCAAAAACTACGAATTTTGTAAATTTCGTAAAGGTTTGCGAATTTTGGGTTTGTTTGGGGTCGTTAGTTTGATTTTAAAGCTTTGATTTTAAACAAACCCAAACAAATCTCAAAAATTTACGAAATTTATTGTTTTCGAAAATTCAAATTCGGAATTTTGAGCCGTCTGGTAGGAAATTTGAGTTTCCTAACCGACCCCATTTTAAATAAACCCAAAAATAGTCAAAAATTTACGGAATTTGTAGTTTCGATAAATTCAAATTCGGAATTTTGAGCTTTCTGGTCAATCGAATTTTTCGAAAAAAAAGGAAGAACAAAAGGGACGATAAAACGGAAGTTGAAAGAGACTGCTAAAATGTCAGTTTCCAAAATGACAAAAACAAATTTTTGTTTTTGGTTTTTTTTTGTTTTTTTTTTTTCGTTTTTGTTATTTGTTTGTTAATTAGCTCTCTGCTCTCTCATACGAGACTGTGCTCTCGCGAGTTGTATCGATGCGTGTAGAGAATGGAGGAGCTCGTGCCGGGCGATTGAGAGGACGAGGATAGTGACGAAGGTGTCGTTGGGCACGGCGATGATGATTCTAATGCTATCCTCTTCGAGGCTGGCGTCACCTAGGTATTGTGACCGTCGTCGCGTATCTTGCTTTCCAGTGCTGGAGTAGGCCGTTCTACCAGGTCGTCGAGCTCGTCCAAGGTCAACACGGTGAAGTCCCTGAACAAACGTTATTGTCTATCAATCGAAGGTTAAATCAAGGTTAAACGCGACAAGGGTTTCAGTTTTACAACGTAACAAAAATATCAAATCGAATGAACGTACGATTTTGAAAATTTTGAAATCCGCGATATTTGAAAAATTATTTAGTAATTTTTTTTAATTAAAAAATTCTAAATCTAAAATTTTGTCCTAAATTAAAAATTTTTTATTTTTTTGAAAATTTACTTAGTTATTTTTTTTTACAAAATAATAATTCAAGTTAAGAGAGGCATAGATCGTCAACTCAATTAGTTACGATTTTTTCTCAATTTATCCTAAATAAAAAAATTGTATTTTTTTGAAAATTTACTTAGTTATTTTTTTTACAAAATAATAATTAAAATTAAGAGGGAGATAGATCATCAACTCAATTAATTACAATTTTTTCTTAATTTATCGTAAATTAAAATTTTTAATTTTTTTGTAAATTTACTTTCTGTTTTCCAAAAAAATAATTAAATTTAAGAGAGATCGTCACCACAATTAATTACAATTTCTTTAAAATTTATCCTAAATGAAAAATGTTTATTTTTTGAAAACTCACTTAGTTATTTTTTATTTAACTTCGTATATTTAAGATAAGCTATGGAATGCAAAAAATCGCTGGAATATATATTTTTTTTTGAAGGACGATTCGAGAAAAAAAACAAATGTGCAAATACTGATTTTTTACCTACTATAGAATATCGGTACGTTCAGCCTGAATAAGCCTGTTGCCGGTTTCGATTCAACGGAATACAATCACGCGATGGCTAATATCGGAAAACTTTTGTATTATTGGAGAGCTGCTAGGCATTCAATGCTCGACATGACTGGGTTCGTCAAAGAGACTATTGGAATTCACACACGTTGTTTTCTAGAAATACTAGGCTTTGCTATAATTACAATGTAAATAAGGGAATTCCCAATTGAAAAACGTTGTTGACACTTTTCGTCAATAGAGTTTTGACAATAATAGCGAATAACTGTTCGAGTATTGAAATACATGAAATTTTAACTAACTACGTTCTTTATTCGATTTGGAAAATGTCATTAGTGACATTTGCTAATAGAAATAATGAATTTTTTATATTTGTAAATCTCGCACTTCGGGAAAAAAGTGTTTTTGGATTTATAACGTATTTTTTAAATACGACGTTTTTAGATGTTGACAGCTATGTCAACTAATGTTTGAAAAAGAAAAATAAACAGTTATTTTTCTTTCGTCGAAATTAACAATCTCCAATTTTTTTTCTGCAGCTTTAAAAAAATCAGAAACAATTAGACCATAAACGAAAGTTTAATATAGCTGTATTTATTTTATCACAAATGTTATAATTGACGAAAAAATCGAACATGGAATACAAACTGTTACTTTTGTCCCCGGTTTCCCCTTTACGATATATCGAAGATTGACAAGCATCTTAATTTGCATAAACGAATAAAAAAATAAACGATAAAAAAAATCGATTCGTTTGATCAATTTTACATAGCCATCGAATCTAATTAAGGACATGTCGAAGACGTACCACGTGACAGACGAGTACAAGAGAAATAGTCGAAATTTAAAAATCGCAATTTCTCAAGGACGAAACATTTTTATCGTAAAATTTAAGTATCGATTTCTGTCTCTAAGAATTCTACGAAGACTGATCGAATCGAATCGAATCGAAAATCAAAATCAAAACATTAAAGAAAAATTTCAAATTTACCATTTTTTGGTTTAATATCAATTGGCCAATAGAATCCGATAATGATAATGATAATAATTGGTAATTCCTATACAAAATGACCAATAACCAATTTTCCTTTTTATTGTCATTCCTTTGGGTTTTGGTTTGGTTCTAATTTTTCTTTGGTTCTAATTTTTTTTTGGTTCTAATTTTTCTTTGGTTCTAATTTTTTTTTGGTTCTAATTTTTCTTTGGTTCTAATTTTTTTTTGGTCTAATTTTTCTTTGGTTCTAATTTTTCTTTGGTTCTAATTTTTCTTTGGTTCTAATTTTTTTTTGGTTCTAATTTTTCTTTGGTTCTAATTTTTCTTTGGTTCTAATTTTTCTTTGGTTCTAATTTTTCTTTGGTTCTAATTTTTCTTTGGTTCTAATTTTTCTTTTGGTTTGATCTTAATTCTTCTTTTTTCGTAAACCATTCCAGTATTGGGATGAACAAAACAAAAACAAAAAAATCTTCAAATCCGGTGAGGCATTTTCGATTTTTCGCTGTAAACTTTATCGACGCCGAGAAAACGAATTTCGAAAAATTTTTGAGGTTACGTCGATGTTCGTCATGCCCTTAAAGATTCGTTAAAATCCATCAATCGATGCCCACCTGTGCTGAGCTAGGAGCATATCTATACTGGTGACACTTCGTTGATGAGTACCATCTTTCTGGCCTGCCTTTTGCCTCTTTATCCAGAGGATCCTCAGTTGAGCGAGAAGTGCACCGAGCGAAAGAAGCGCGCAACCAGCCCCGATCAAGGCCGTGGAATTTTGGGCGGCTTCCGCTCCAGGTGCCAGTTGCACCAATCCCACTACCAAAATCACCGAGCCAAAAAGCAACGAGCCAACCACGACGTGAAGAGAGTTCACCTAAACATTTACCAATGACAGACATCAATGAGCCAATAGCATTCTTCGAATATTCAATTTTCAAATTTTATTTGAAATTTGAAATTTTCGGATGAGTATTTGCGATTTTTTGTATTTCGTAATTATCGTTGATTGGATATTAATTGGATAAAGTCGATCGAGGTTAAATCTAGTCAATGTTTAATCCAAAGTTTTTTGGTAAAAATTTAATTTCATGGGAAAATTTATTTTGATTCCACAAAATTTGATTCGATTGGCTAATTAATTTTTCCAAATTACGATTTGATGGGCAAATTGACTTTTCCCATTAAAAAATTGACAAATTCAATTGGCTAATCAAATCAAAATCAAAAATCAAAATCACAGCAAAGAAAAATTTCAAATTTACTGTTTTTTACTTTAACATCGATTGGCCTATAAAATCCGATAATAATAATGATAATAATTGGTAATTCCTATACATAATTACCAATTATCAATTTTCCTTTTTATTGCCGTTCCTTTGGGTTTTGGTTTGGTTCTAATTTGTCTTTTGGTTTGGTCTTAATTCTTCTTTTTTCGTAAACCATTCCAGTATTGGAATTAACAAAACAAAAACAAAAAGATATTCAAATCCGGCGATCTATTTTCGCGTTTTTGGGAGTCCAATTCATAAAAATTGATTTTTATATAAATCAATATATAAATAAATAACAATTTCTCAAATTTTCGAAAATGTTGGGGGATTTCTGATATTCTTTTAGCAATCCTCTAAAATTGCACACGAGAGAAGCCTGATCAATTGGATCAATTTGGTAATAATCCAAGACCTGGAAACCTTAAATTTGTCTTCGTCTACAAACGTTCATTTTCACGACCGGAAGTCCGAGGAACGCTGATTATTTCAAGCTCCGTTTTGAGCCAATCGATGAATATCGACGATGAATGAAACTGGAGGTCTTTTCCGGGAGTTTCGGATAACGATTGATTTCGATGATACGATTCAGTGCTTCCGAATAATACGTTTTCAGCTGGGGTATCAGTCTCGTTGAATTATTCAGCGATTGATTACTGGCCTCGTCGAGTTGTTTGGGTTGAATCGAAATTTTTATTAACGGATGTTTGGGTTTGGATTTACGCGTCGTTTACGTGCCACTATTTGTTTACTCGCACTTTTGCGGTTCGCTGATTTTCCATAAATTTGACAACTTTTGGAACCGTTCAAGATGTTACATTTTAGAATTAAAAATAATAAATTGGTCTTTTTTATTGTTTAAACAATATACTTCAAAATCGTGAAAATAATGCACACTTGGTTTCAAGATAAATAAAAAATTGAATGATAATAAAATAAAAATAGACAAAATAAATAAAAATTAATAAAAATAAATAGAACAAAAATAAATATGAATAATTCTGCCAACGATTTTTCAGTTTGGAACAGTGACAGGATCTTCGTAATCATAGAAATCCTTTACAGAAGTACATTATGGTTTTTAGAATTAAGGACATGTCGAAGACGTACCACGTGACACACGAGTGCGAAAGAAATAGTCGAAATTTAAAAATCGCAATTTCTCAATGACGAAATATTTTTATCGTAAAATTCAAGCATCTATTTCTGTTTCTATGAATTCTAAAAAGACTGATGCTTGATTTTTCGCCGTAAACTTAATTGACGCTGAGAAAAGGGATTTCGAAAATTTGTGAGGTTATGTCGATGTTCGTCATGCTCTTAATTCAAACTTTTTATTTTACAAATAATTTATTGGTTTTTTAAATAAAAATAAAAATAAAAATAACAATTAAAATTACCATAAAAATAAAAAATTAAAATTAAAATTACCATAAAAATAAAAAATTAAAATTAAAATTAAAATAAAAAATAAAAATTAAAATTAAAAATTAAAATTTAAAATTTGATCTAGTTGATCAGTGGTCACCCATCCACCAGTGTGAATCCCTTTTCGGCTATATTTTTCAAGCTGTTTTCGATGGAATCGTGAAGGAGATTTGCTCGGTCCTGTGCATTCGAAATATCGAAGGAATTATTCAGCCTATGATTTTACCGCAGTTTCAATGTTGCTTCTGAGTAATACGCGTTGACAGATACACGGTGAAGCCCAATATTGGTTTATGTAAACTACTACTCCGAATTTCCGAACCCGTATAGGCTTCAGTGTACGAAGATTACAAAAGGTATAGGTATTGGATGGTAATTTGCATCAATGGAAATGAAATTACAATATGTCATATCAGTGTTGTTTTCGTTTTGCTCGTTGAAACATTTCAATCAATATTTGTTATTGATGATGATGTCATACGTGGTCGATGCAAATTCTTGGTAATCGTCATCAAATACGTTTTTTTCCCTTCCATCTAACTTTAAATAATCGAAGATATTTGCAAATAAGGACGAACTAGCTTTTCTCTAAAGATATTAATAAATTAACGTGTCCTGAGAAATTCGAAACACTTAAAAAAAATTAATTGATAATATATGCTGATTCTAACATTTAAAAACTTTTTTTAACATTAATTTCGAGAAATACCTCGTAATTAATTTTTTAATTTGTTTTACTTTAATTATTACTTTTTTTAATCATTTAATTTAATTATTACCATTTATTAGGAAAATCATAGAAAAATCGAACGGGTAATTATATGAATGTACGTTAGAAAACTTGTGTTCCAAATTTCATTAAAAAATGGTAATGATCGAAATAGTTTTTTCAGCGATTTTTTTAAATAGATGATTTTAATTAAAATGGTTTTTTTTTAATATTCTCTGAGACTCGACCTAGTTTTTTCGTTCCCGTTTTTAAATTATAAAAAAAGCTTGAACTTCTTTCTCTGTTTCGAAAAAAAAAATGATGTTATTGTTGTGTTAACGATCGATGAAAACACATGTTAAAATCGTTAAAAAATCTACGTTGAATCATCATCAAATTATTGTTGTATCAAAATATTTTTTGATATATTATTACATCAAATTTTGATATATTGTTATATCAAAATATTTTTTGTTATATTATTACATCAAATTTTGATATATTGTTATATCAAAATATTTTTTGATATATTACTATATCAAAATATTTTTTGATGTATTATTATATCAAATTTTGATATATTATTATATCATATTTTTGATATATTATTATAGCAAAAATCATAAAACTAAAAATAAATAATAATTTTTTGGTCAACAAATTTTTGTTTCAAGATCACGGTCAAGATTATTGTTTCTAAAATGAGAAATTCGGAGGGAGTTTTGCTTTCTGAGGCAGGATATTTGAAACGCCATTCAGTTGAGATTAAGAGGTTCGATGGTACCCGAGCTTTTGCCATTTGAACCCGAGTTCGAGTGCTCGTGAATGTACCACGAGAGTAAATATTACCAACGATGTATCTTTATTCGAAGCCAATGGAGCGAGCTTTGAAAATACAAAGGTATCGAAAGCGCACTTGGCTTTCGGAACGAGGGAGTCAGCCTTGATTCGCAATTGCTCGTTGGCTGAGAGTCGATACGAAAATACATTTAGTTTTCAGTTATTCAGGGTGGGGTAGGAAACCCGAACTTCCATTGACCAGATGGCTCAAAATTCCAAATTTTAATAGTTCGAAACTCAAAATTCCGTAAAGGTTTACGAAATTTCTTTGGGTTTGTTTGGGTTCGTTAGTATGATTTGAAATCCTTGATTTTAAACGAACCCAAACAAAGCCAAAAATTAACGAAATTTGTAGTTTCGGTTAATTCAAATTCGGAATTTTGAGCCTTCTGGCTCGAACGAAAAAAAACGAATTAAAATCCAAACGAAAAGCCCAGTTATCTATTACGATCGAGCACTGTACAAACCCAAACAAACATTTTTACTGCACGATTATTTTTCAGTTTTTTTCCACTTGAATTTTTTTATCCTGTCGAGTGAATCAAACGAAAAAAAAAACGAATAAAAATCGAAATGAAAAGTATCGATTTTTCGTTCGAGCGATTTTGAAAATTTGACTTTTTTGTCGCAACATCGATGCGTGGAAACGTACGAGAATGAGCCCACAGTCGGATGACTCATTCAAGGTACGTTTCCAAACCCATTTATTGGAATATAAACTGGGAGGGGTTTGCAAAAGGATAAGAACGGGCAACTTTATATTCGTATTCGTGAGTGACGTCAGCAGCAGCTTTAACGTGGGCGCGTATCGCGATGGGATAGTAAAGTGGAGAGAGAAGAGTGAGTGAGCAGAGAAACACACCAAACCGGAAGTTGTTACGTTCGAAAACACATACGTGGTATTTCCTTAACTCGCTTCCATTCAATCGACTTCCTTCGACGAAATAATCAGCTCCATCCTAATTACTCCATACTAATTTCGATTTCGGAAAATCGCAATTAGACGGGTTCCGAATAAAGCTTAGTCATTCATACTCCCATTCAAATTCTGGAAATTCGTGTCTTTAGTTCTGAGAAAATCCTCACGAATGGTGTATAATTTTTCGCTTATATTTTTATCAATTATATTTTTTTTAGTCGATTTTTTTTATCATCAAAACGTGATTCGAATTTAGGACTTCGTGTTCGCACTTTTGATTATTTTTTTGAACTCGATTGGATATTTGTGAATTAAAACTGGATAGATATTTGAACTCGATGAAAAGTGCCATAATTTAAAAATAATAAAACGTTTTAATTTATGGAAAAATTGTATTAAAAAAACGTTTTTTTACTCAATTGAATATTTAAGAATTAAAACTGGATAGATATTTGAACTCGATGAAAAGTCCCATGATTTAAAAATAATAAAACGTTTTAATTAATGGAAAAATTGTATTTAAAAAACGTTTTTTTTTTAACTCAATTGGATATTTAAGAATTAAAACTGGATAGATATTTTAACTCAATGAAAAGTCCCATCATTTAAAAATAATAAAAAATAATACAAATTTAAATATCCATAATTAAGCAAAAAAAAAGATTTGTTACTCAATTGGATATTTAAATATTAAACCGGGGTAGATAGTTGCACTCAATTAGAACTAACCAGATTTTTTATTTGATGAGTTTAAAGTAAAATAAAAACGGTGGTTAACTTCAAATTTAATTAAAATGTAATCAGAATCTACCACAGATTTTATATGTTTTTTATATTATACTATCTATTCTCATACTACACTATTAAATATTTATTTCAGAAAAAAATAAAAATTTATATTAAGTGTAATTCGATGAGATCCAAATTTGTTTGAACATAAAGTGTCATCAAGAGTGTTAGGAGCTGATAAATCCACTAGTAAACCGATTAATGAGAATTTCCCGAAATTGGAATTTTTCCTAGCTGTCAAAAATAAAAATCCACACGATTAATAATATTAAAAACGATAAAATAATCCCAAAGCGAAGTTTTCGTATTTACAATTAATCGTAGTGTTCTTTACTGATTGCGAGTACACTCAGTTTCATTAAAAATATTTTTTCAGCGTTGCGACCTTTTTTCGTTTTATTTTTTCATTTTCAAAAAATTGCGATTTTTTTTTAGCACGATTTAAGTCGATGAGTATCGTTTTAATGAAAAAATTCCGTGTTTGGTGTAAATATACGTTTTCGTATCATGCAAACTCGTGTCTGAACGCGTTGGGCTGCCGGCGGCACTATCTACTGCCAGGAGATTTCGACCTTTATAAACGGCCGCCTACGTCTCGGGCAACAACGTTACATTTTCTACCTTGCTTCGCGTAAAAATATTCTCGTCACGTAGGCCTTCCATGCGAGAATAGGTTACCTATGTACGGTTGATATATGTGTGCGTATATATATATTAAGTCGTACATATTGGTTGGGTACAGAAGATTGAGTCTTCCTTTTTTATTTGCTCAATGTTCATTTTTGCGAGGAGCATTTTCTCGAGGTTGGATATTAGAAAATGGCTAAATTAAATTCTTGACAATTTAAGCAATGATTTTATTTGTATTATTATTTTAATTATTATATTAACGAATTATCTAATTATTATATTAATGAATTAATGAATATTAATAAATAATATATTAACGAATCATTTTCAAATTTTTCGATGAATAATTCAATAAGTACAAAATAGGTTTATAATTACAAATAAATAGCAACGTTTGACAGTCCATGAAATAATTAAATATGTATTTTAACGATAAAAGAGACATTTTTTGAAACATAAGGTGACTTTCCAGTTTTTGGGGGTTACGTGTTCAGACTATCCGGTAATTCGACATACCTTTCCGCAGAAAAAATATTCCGGCTGATCCTTGTCCATGAGTGCCATAACGGCTTCGCTGTCAGCGAGGGGACTTCCGGGCTGGCTATTCCCTATCCTCTGTGTTTTTTCCTGGTAATACGTTTTGTGAAATACCTTCACCGAAGGCACCGGTAACGCCGTGATCATCCTGCAAAAAAAAAAAATTAAGTAAATATCGATGATATTTAATCGGTATTTAAAAAAGAAATGTTGCGAATATTTCTTTTTTTGCAGTCTCGACTTTGGCGCCCGCTAGAAATTTTTTATAAAATGCTGGACAAAATAAAAAGAAAATTCCGACTGTATACGATTTACCTGATGTTCTGGATAAAAATTTATTGTTATATCTCACGTAGAAGGCGAGAAAAAAATTTGGGAAATTTTCTGCGTTTTTCACTATCTAGGCTAGAAACTTATCTTAATCGGTTTCCTCGAGTATAGAAATATACAAACAAGTTCTGGAACGCCAATTACTCTTCAAAGAATAATCGGCGTTTTTATTTTTAATTTTATTTTTCCCTAAAAAAAATGTATCGCGATATTCGTTTCCTAGCGAGAAAAAAAATTTTGAAAATTTTTTTCGTTTTTCAGTATCTAGACTAGAAACTTATACTAATCGGTTTCCTCGAGTATAGAAATATACAAATAAGTTCTGGAACGCCAATTACTCTTGAAAGTGTAATTGGCGTTTTTATTTTTAATTTTATTTTTTTCCCCAAAAAAATGTATCTCAATATTCGTTTCCTAAATAGTAATCGATTCGTGTGTTCGTAAACGTATATAATGCATCAGATTTGCTATTAAAGGAGGCACACTTTTTTTTGCTAAAAGTGGAACGAGAGCGAAGAGTGCTCGATCGTAATTCGAATACGAGAGTAAGGAGTTCATATCGGCAGTAGTAAAGCTATAGAATAATCGGCCGTTGCTATTTTCATCGCTCATTCGTATCGAGTTCTCCATTAAATATCTTATTTCTAATCGACTGTAGGTTATTGAAACTATAGCAACAACTTCGAGATTGTCTAACACAAATGACAGATCACGTCAATATTGTCCGGAAACCTAAAAGATTTATTTTATGTCAAAATTGTTGATAACGTACATTCGTACTTTTCGAAACGATATAAATTAT
This sequence comes from Ophioninae sp. B BG-2022a, assembly GCA_030522765.1. Lineage (NCBI taxonomy): Eukaryota > Metazoa > Arthropoda > Insecta > Hymenoptera > Ichneumonidae > Ophioninae sp. B BG-2022a. The sequence continues at coordinate 1,331 of JAPYZJ010002672.1, read as the reverse complement.
AATTTCATGATAGGGATAATACAAAAATTTTTCGGATTTGTTTGGGTTTCCCGAAAAGGTTTAGGTTTGTTTGGGTTTGATGAACAGGTTTTGTTTTCTTGAATTTTTCGAAGAGATTTAGGTTTGTTTGGGTTGGTGCAATTTTTCGGGTTTGTTTGGGTTCGTTTGGGTTTGGTCAGTAGGTTTTGTTTTTTTTTTGAGGTTTGTCGAAGGGATTTAAATTTGTTCAATATTTTTTTGCGGTTTTTACTTTGAAAAAACTTTAGTAACTGACTGAACAAGAATTATTTCGAAAATTTTGATTTTCGCGATTTTTTTTTGGCTAAAAACAGTAAAAAACATTTAATTCTTTTTCATATTTTCCTTTCTCCGCCATTTTGTTATTTTTGCATGTAAATTATAAATTCTGGTTTAGTCGTTTGCTAGTGATATATTGAATCTAAAAATTCAAAATTTTCCTGTTTTCGAGTTCCCATTTTTGAAATTTCCACACCGAAGCAAAGCAACCTACTAATCGAGGCGTTGTATTCGAATGGTGTTTTTGCACGTTAAAAGTTCATAAAATGTGGAATAATTAAAAAAATGTATTTCAAGAGTGACCTCATAAAAAAATTTATAAAAATAATTTTTTTCGCCTAAAGTAGGATTTTGTCTCAAAATGTTAATAAAACGATTCTCGAGGCCGTTGATACGATATCAGCCCTGCAAATATTTCGTATCTCGAATTCGGTTATCAGTTGAATTTTCATAGGGTAAAAGTTATTCGCTCAACCTTGGTGAGCATCGAGCCATTAGTTCGTTCTTCCTCTCGCTTCTTACTCCGTCTTCATTCGACCTTCGATTAATTTTCCAGCTCCGTGGCTGAAATGAGCTTTCGATGCATTTCCGGTACGAGGGGAAGAGCAAAAAGTGAGGAATCGATTTAGGCCTATATATGTATCACGATGACTACGAATTACGAACGAAAACTTGAACGGGTGAAATTAAAATTCGAAATTTCATGTTTTAACGTTTTCCTTTTGTTTTTTTATTATTAATAATTGCTTTTACGTTGCTAGAAGGTCAGTTTTTTTTTATTGTTTCACCGTAACTTCCCTATTGAACTCCCTATCCCTATTGGATTCCTACAGCCTTGGCCGAAAGTATTAGGCATCCAATAATTTTTCTATCCGGACGAAAAATCGAATTTCTCGGCGAAAAAAAATCGTAAAAATTTGTTCAACAAACGAAAATGAAGCTAATAGTAACCTCTACGAACATCTAATCTCTAAATTTCAGGATCACCATTTTTCAAAGTCTAGCAAGCGATTATGCAAAGTACGAAAACAGTG
>JAPYZJ010002671.1:0-19632 GCA_030522765.1 Ophioninae sp. B BG-2022a | reverse complement strand
AAAACGTGCAAAAAAAAAAGCTCTATGTCGAATGCAGGGAGTGGTGAGGGTACAGGGGGAGGGGGAGGCAGTGGGGGGTGGAAAGGGGTAGAAAGGAAGGACGCAAAATAAAAATAGGAGAAAAAAAGAAACCACGGGGATGCGAGGACTTTGAAGTACTGCCAACTGCACCAGGCACCATTCTAAAGCCGTTATGGATCTGGGTACGCACATAAGCAATGCGAGACGCAAAAGGTGCTCACAATGACCACTAACGAACAATGGTCACTCGCTTTGATGGGAATGAATTTCAAACTCGGGACTTTTTTTTAAAAATACCTTTATAGGTATCAATGAAACCTATTTCAAATTGGATGGTCGGACGTTCGAAATTGAGAGAGAATTGAAAATGGAAATTTGCATGTGTGAATTTGCATTCAACGATACCGGGATATTTTTCGATTTTTTTATTTTTTGTTTGAGGTAAATCCGTGACTCGATCGAATTGAATGAGATTCGTTTCAATTGTCAAAAAGAGTAATCGTATATTTGAAGCCTGTAGGAATGAAATTTTTCAAATTTGTTTCCGGTGGAATTTTCGTTGATTTTGTTTAATGACAATCTTTAATGATTGAGATACGAGCAATTCCAAGGTTCCATACATCGAATTGTGGAAAAACTTTTGTCGGGAATGCAAATTTAATGTTTGTTTGTTTTTTGTTTTTATCGAAAGAATAGGATGAATTTCATAGTACATATTTCAGGTACGTAGTAGTGGTAAGAATTACGAGTATCGTTTGGTGTTGAAATATTTCTCAATTGTATTTATAATTAATTAGATTAAAAACGGATAGACATTCAATTAATGAATTCAATGAAATATTCAATTGCATAAAGTGAAAAATTTCATTGAATCGACTCAAGTGAATTTAATTTCAATTTTTTCATCGCCTAAATTTTCGAATATGGAAAAACTGTAGAGAAATAACAGCACGTTATTTTATTTAATTTTTAGGAAAATTTTTGTATCCTAAAAAGCATTTTCGAAAATCGACTATTTCGACAATGGTTTTAAAGGTTAGCTTTTCACGTGATCGATTTATTAAAGCTTCGTAAATTACGTGAAAATCGAACAATTTGTAAAAAATAAATATCGAGCTACATTAATCGTAAATTCCGTGACAGTTAATGAATTATTATTAACGTATGAGATCGAATCGATGGTTTCGCGTGAGAAACATTTGTATCACGAAATATCGCGTAATAAAAATGCAACATATTGGAATACACTGATTGTGATACAAGTGCATAAAAGCCCGGAATGAAGGAGACAATAAACATCGCCGAGGATTCGGCTTATCACCGATAAGAATTTAGAATCCAATTACACGAAATTTATCGGTTTCGCGGACAATGGAATCGTCGAGATAATAACGTTTTAACGGATTGAAATATAATGGACGGTTGGAAAATAATTGTCGGTGTGGTGCGCGCGGTCGATAGGAGGAACGGTTCCCTCGTTCCGAGGATAAGCGAGAGGCAAAAGTTCCGCGCAATTAGGGAGAAAATGGACGAGATTGCCGTCGCGCCGCGTGAGAGAAACGAAAGCGACGGTAAGAACAGACTAAATCAGCTCTCGACGACTTTTAAGCTATTTCGACGATTACCACCGAGAATTTTCAAGAAAATCTTCTCCAGTCAAATGCGTCCACGTTACTAAGCTCTGCTAAAAAAAAATTATTTTTTTTCATTCCAATGGTCAATTATTTCGAACCTCAATGATATTACGAACCAATTTTTCAACAAATTCCTGGATTATCCAAAATGTAAATTTTTATCAATATCAATCATCCAGATTAAATCAATATTTATTTTTAAGAGTATTTTGGATTTTATTGATAAATTTGATTTTTTAAGTCATTATTGAAAAAGATTATTATCGAATCTTAATTTTGAAAAAACCACAGGTATTACAAAATCTTCGTTATAGAAAAAAGGACAAATATAAAGATAATCGATTTTTTATAAGGAGTGACAAAAAAAGTCTGATTTCAAAAGCGAGCAGAAAAGCTCCTTTTTCCATTTATTTAATGCTTTTTGAAAAAAGATTTTTCTCTTTCATGTTTTACTGAAATGAATGTTCCTGTTGGAAGATTTAAAGAATATAATTCATTCGTACAAATAAATCGAGAAATATTTCAAAAACTGGAGTTTGTTTATATACTCGGTGAAATCAATTTTCCGACCAGGAAAAACGAGGAAGCCTTATTTTAAAATCCTTTGACAAAAATGGCGAACAAAAATCGTTGAATTACTGAGCAAAACAAACAAAAAAACATAAAAAATCCAAAAATTGAAAAAATCATTCCGAAGACAGAAAAATAAAAAAAAAAAGAGTTTTGTACAGTTATCACGGAGTGTGAGAGTTTTATTTCAAGACGACAGTTGTAAATTCGCGAGTGCTCGTGTGACGAAGTGGTTTAGAGGAAGGTGCGTGCGTCGAGTCAATTACGCCTTCTTCGTAACTAAAATGTCGAGGCCCGACTCGTAAAAGGCCAATCTATTTGCATATGAGTTATGCACACACGTAGCATGAAACGGCGATGATGGACGTGGCAAAAGAACTTTTTTTAAAAAAAAGAAAAGAAAAAAAAAGGAAAGAAAAAAAAAGGTAAGCCGGACACACAGAATTCGAACGGGCAAAAACGAGAAAGCGAAATGACGCGAGAGGGACCGTGGAGTTTTGTAGGAACTGTTCCGGCGGTTTTTACGGACCAATAACAATTTTGCAAAAGTCTTGCTGAGCCAAAGCATCGGAACGAATGATATCGTAAACGCGGCGCATCCCGGGACTTTTGTGATTTTACGATAATTATTGGACTTTACATCAGTGTGTGTATATACGTGCGAAAAAAAAGAAAAAAAGAGCTTTCACCACCCAGTCATTGAAACGCCGCTACATCGAGAGGATTCTCAAACTATCAGTCTGATGAGGCCCTCCCCAACTTTTATTTGCTTTTCAATCATATTTATGTTTTTTATGGTCTTCATCATCGTAAAGACGTGAAAATGCGATATAAACATCAGCAAATGAGCCATGAAGAAAATCAAAATAATACCCTTGTGATGCTTGAAAATTCCTTTGGCTAATGATTCGAAAAACTGTTTTTTGACTCTTCTCTAGTTATTGTTTCGATGTACGTAACAATTTACAAGGTCTAATGAGGCAATGTTGAGAAAATTGCACGCGTACGTGGAGAAAGGTAATTTCAAGGACTCCGAGAATTCTTGATGTTGGACTAAAAGCAATATTTTCAAAACTGTATTTATGTAAACGAATATCGTTTAACCCGCATCATCATTATCATTATCGTCGTCGATAGTATTCACAGCATCATTTTTCCTTTCTTTTTTTCTAATGAAAATGCATCCATAAGCTGATCCAATCAGGGAACTGAATTTCTGATTAGTAATTTCATAAATTAAATTCCTGGATAGATATTTCAAAAACTGAATTTCTGATAATTCTAGTAATTTCATAAATTGAATTCCTGGATAGTCATTTCAAAAACTGAATTCCTGATAATTCTAGTAATTTCATAAATTCAATTCCTGGATAGCCATTTCATAAACTGAATTTCTGATAATTCTAGTAACCCAATCAACTGAATTTCCGACAATTCTAGTCCCTAATTTCATCAATAAAATTTCGACAAATTCTATAAACTTCATAAATTGAAAATCTGACGACAAAAAAAAATAGACTGAGTCATCAACTCGGCAATGACAGGAAGAAGCAAAGAAGAGATAACCAGACCTAGGCAGTCATAGGCGTCGTCTCCGAGGAACAAAAGATTCGTAACCATCTAATTATCCGAAATGACGAATGGCTCATTATTAGATACGATGAAGCTCGATAGCTCGATACGACGATAAAGTAACGAGTATGCAAAATTAGTCGAGGGCGAAAGTCTGAAGGTGAATTGTTTCGATTGGGGTAGACGAATCACGTTGATCCCCTTAATGGATCGTTAGACGAAACTTTCACCCGAAAAGATTGAGATCTCGATGTACAGCAATGTACTACCGAGTATAGAGTCGCCGATCGGCTCGTGATCTAACATACACGCGACGAGATTTATAATAAACTAGTTTGGAATTTAACGGTCAAGCGTTGAGTTACATTTTACGGTTCAGGTGTTCGCGTGTAATATATCAAGGTGAAAAATGAGATAAGCCCCCCCTCCTTCGGGGAAGGTGGCTCCGGATGCGACCTGAATCTCGTGAGCAGAAAATGTTGGTGATGCAGGTAAAGAGTGTATGCAACGCATGGTCGAACACGTATCGCGGGAGGGAGTCGAGGGAATTAAACAGATTCTCTCGACAAGACTTCTACTTGAGGTTGGTTGGTGATTCGTAAGTGTGTATTGGGGACTCCAACACGTGCTTCAACGGTCTATTTTATACGTCACACGATTCAGTGCCTCGGTTGGCCTTTTCGTCGTTATCTCACTGCGCTGTCCTGGCACTGCATAGAAAACCCCGTGGGAAGTTTCAGCTTCAAGTTTCACTTCGGGACCAAGGTGCTCTTACGCGAATCAGAACCCGTAGAAAAGCCCAAGTACTCTCAGCTGTCCGGTCGCGATACGTGGGTGGATAAGATTCCCAATCTTTCAAAAACTTTCCCTGATCAGCATCTTCCATCCCATTTTTATCTGATAACGACTTTGAAGTTTCCATTTGCATCGATGATAATTACGATTCTTTTCATTTCGATTTATCAACTTTTCTTGATTCGTTCGAGCTACAGGAATCCAACGAGCAAACCTTCGGTAGACTACGTACTTCCCGGAATTTCCATTTGAATATTGACGACGAAAATACTGATTTTGGATTTGCTGATATTAAAATTGAATTTGGAAATATTTATTTTGAATTATTGAGGGAATAGGGGCAAATAAATTGTTCGGTTCTACCGAAGTAAACTTCAAGTGGAGTGATGACGGATCGAACAGGGGAAAGTGCCAAAATGAGACGAGAAATTACGAAAATACTAATTTTGGGTTTGCTGATATTGGAATTGGATTTGGAAATATTGATTTTGAATTGTTAAGGGAACAGGGGCAAATAAATTGTTCAGTTCCACCGAAGTAAACTCCAACTCGCGTGATGACGGATTGGTCAGGAGAAAGTGTCCAAATAAGACGAGAAATTACCATGGTGGATGAAGACAGTTTGACTGACAAATAATCTTGGACATCGAACTTCCTGCTGTGGTTTTCCGAGGATTCTTCACACGCAAGAACATCCAGAGTTACCCAATTGGACTCGGTCGAATTCTATCCAGTTTCAGATCTCGAGTGCTTCATCTTGGCAATGTCAAAACGAAATAATGACTTTGTAGATCCAGGCTGATGACGGGTGATTTATCTCGTTATCCGTTTTGCGAAGCGATACGATACGAATGACAAACGGGCGCCGTTTTCATCGATATCCATGTTGATACGGATACGAAATTTGCCGGTGAACGAAGAGGAAAGAAACAGCCGTCGGAAACGTAACAGACGTTACATGGGAAGAACCGTTAAAGTGGTTGTACAGCTCATTTGTTTGAGTTACCGCCAAGGTTTATTGCCGACGGTCCACCTGCTCGCGCAGACTCCCTCTCGCCTTTTTTCTTTCATCTCTCTTCGATGCCTTTTCTATACTACTGAGACGCAAACTACGTATATGGAAAAAGCGTGCCGGTGTTACGCGCACGCTGGACCCGGTTACCTGCCGATTAAATCATTCCGTTTCCTTCACCACCCATCTTTGCCGTTCTAGATATGGAAAGCATGAATCAATCGCCTCCGAATTAAATCTGCAGAAACAAGAACGAAAACTCGTTCGATTCTATTGAAAATATTCCAGAAAGAAAGAAAATCAAGAAAAATATAAGCTTCGATCAAATTGAAAAAATGACAGTTCTGAATCAGCAGTTGAAGCAGAAAAACGATTGCTGCAAACCCTCCAGACAAATCTACGAAACACTTTGAATCACTAGTAGGATAATCAATGACGTTGATTATACAATCAGCAGTTAAAGCAGAAAAACAATTGCTGCAAACCCTCGAGACAAATCTACGAACTACTTTAAATCATTAGTAGGATAATCAATGACGTTGATTATACATTGAAATCAAAGACGTTATAAAATCAAAAACTACTGAAACCATAAAGAAATTCCAAATACCAAGTGTGCACCAAATTATAAATTGGGTAATTTAAAAACATTGTCTTTTTTGCTGCAAGAAATCAAGAAACGTTGATTCCAGAACCGATATTGGACGATATTACAAAAAATGGTGGACGGCACGAGAACACTTGGATGAAGACTTGCCACCAGTTTCAACCATTCCAGCTTTCGACGCGTCCCCTCGAGCAAGCTGGTATCATTGATAAAAAGCCAAAGTCGATTTGACAGTCAAATCTTTTTTTAGGTAAGTCCAATGGAACCTGATTGAAATTTAATGACTTCGGTTCTTTCCAAAGCGGACTACGAATTGATCACGGATCGATCATCGTATCTTCACAACCCAAACAAACTCAACCCAGAAACTTCAATGAGCGGTACTTTTGTTTGGGTTTGTTTGGGTTCGTGATGACCAGAATCCCAAAAAACGTGAAATTGGGAATGAGGGAAAGTGGGAGTGAGGACCGATTGTTGAACCGGTAATTTCCGTCAGGAAATTCGTCGCGCCTAGATCAAAGAAGGAACGAAGAAACGTGGCTCAGGCACCCAAAGTATTTTACAACGCGAAGGTCGTTCGAGCAGCACAGAGTTGGGTGGAACCTAGACCTGCAACCCAGAAACTTCAATGAGCAGTACTTTTGTTTGGGTTTGTTTGGGTTCGTGATGACCAGAATCCCAAAAAACGTGAAATTAGGAATGAGGGAAAGTGGGAATGAGGACCAATTGTTGAACCGGTGATTTCCGTCAGGAAATTCGTCGCGCCTAGATCAAAGAAGGAACGAAGAAACGTGGCTCAGGCATCCTAAGTATTTTACGACGCGAAGGTCGTTCGAGCAGCGCAGAGTTGGGTGGAATTTTCAGTGCAGCTGCGGTCGCTACTGTGCCGAGATCGATTCGCGTACAAAACCACCGGCGAAATTCCGCGGGCGGCGAATCGACGTAGCGTGACATCGACCGCGTCAAATATTTAGGCCGTTTCCCATTCTGCGTGTCCGCATACCGCGTGTCCGGCTTAACGGCCTCTTTCTGCTATCCAACTTATTTTTCTGGCCTCCAGTCACTGACACACCCACCCAATTGAAACACCGCTTTATTCGCCGCGTATTACTCCTCGTATCTTTCCAATGGAAAGGGATGGAAGAACGCAAATTACCATGGGCGTCGAGGGTGGCCGTTGATAACGAGTTCCTCCATCAGGCTGCAAAATTCCGCGTCGATCATTTGTCCTGGCAACTTTTACTTCGCCATTGGCGATAACGTTTTGGTAACTTAATCTAGGAATTCATGGTAGAATTTATGGCTTCAAAATAGAGCTGAATGATCCATAAAAGGATAAACGTAACGTCTAAGTTTGTCTTGTTGGAAAGCAACAAAAATATATTTTTTTTTCCACTTTTCAGAATTTTTTTGCTGGTTTTGAAAACTCAAAAACCGTTCATACATTTTTTGGGAATTTTTATCTAGCGATTTATAACAAAAATGGAAAACGTGTTTTTTTTTTAATAGGAATGAAAATAAAGAATTTTTATGAATTTCGTTGCGTTCCAATAGAGAGTCGTTTTTTGCTTCAATTTCTAGAATTCTTTCACCGGTTTTGAAAATAAAAAATCGTGCATATCTTTTTTGATATTTTGGTCTCGCGATTTACAACACAATTGACAAATATGATTTTTAATAGAAATGAAAATGAAATTTGAAAAAGATCAGATGAAATAACTCAAGCTTGAATAATTATACAGAGAACTATCAGCACACAGATTGTTCGATAGCGATGAAATAGCTATTGGTTAATTATAGGCACGTGCGAGCACACGCCATATGCTCGCAGCTGCGACTAATTTATAAAACTCATTTATTTTCAAATTCTCCAATGGAATTACTCGACTCGTTTTTTTTCCTATCGGAACTGCGTTCGAAGCGATTTCGCGACAGGCTCGTGAAAAATTCCTTTCCACAAAAACATCTGGAGTATTCGATTTAGACCTCTTACGAAAAAGGAGAAACAAATAATCGGATAATAAATCCGATAAAATCCGAATGGCATTTTTGATCGGCCACTTCGATTTCGATTAGGTACAAGATCTTGATTATTCCAAGAGAAAACCAAAGACGACAGCCTGACTGAAGGCCAATAGACGAAAAATTAGATTTTTTTTTAATTTTGCATTTCTTTTTAATATGTATATTTGTTTTTTTCATTTTAACTATTTTTTCAAAACGTTTCATTACAAAAAATACTTTAGTGGTACCATTGACAAAAACGATGACGCAGTTCGTGAAAAATTGATGCGTGGAAGATTGGACTCGACGAAAGTACGATTCCAATCTGATTGAAGACCCTGAGCTGTGATCCATACCCATTACAATCTCTGATGGCTTCCCTGTAACATGTATCCCCAAAGAGCGACTAAAAGGTGAAAATCAAGAGGCACAGCACCAAATCTACCCACTTTGCCATCCATTAAAACATCAACGTCATATCTCAGTGTGATAAAAAAAAACGACAAAAAGCCCCAAGTCTAGAATCAGAACATCGGACGGTGGTCTTCCGGGTGTTCTTCAGGTGCGAATGAAAGTCGACATATTTGCTCGAGGATAGTTTCTCAGTGGGTTTTATACCCCGGAACCCGATAAGAGTGTTCCATCATGCAGTGCGATCAGAGGACGAGTGTTCGATTTACATTTCAATCGAAGTTCAATCGAGTTAGATCGTCACGAGGGTTGATGTTAGTGCAGAGAGAAGGTATCCAACTGGAATGATGAAACAGTACGAGTTCGGTAGTGATACACATTAAACAAGGCTTCGAAATAACATTTAACAAAGTAACCTGTTACGATTGGCGTGGATGATCAAGAGGAGAAAATCAATTCTACACTCGGATACTCGGCAGTTCATTGGAAGTTGAAGACTACCGGAAGAAGAAGAACCGGTTGGTCCGAGATGATATTCGGTGCAGCCTACGGCAGTTTAGCACTCAGGTATGTCCTTAAGAGATACGAGAACTGCTTGATGACCAAAAGTCTGAAGAAAAGGGCTTCAAAAGTAGGAATCTTGTAAAATCGATAAGCCCTTCTCGAATCGAAGCAAAAGTTATCGAAGTGTGCGAATGTTGAGGATGTATCGGTGAGCAGTGATGTTCTTTCGATACGGTGGACGAATTACCGGCTACCGCGACTTTGCAACGGCGGTTTCAACGGGAGTCTCCCAGAGACGGCCGAGCACACGCCCCGAAATTGCTTCGATTATCAGGTGCCTCGAACGAGTACCCGGTCTCTCTTGGGTTATACAGCTGCAGCTGCGTATTATATTTCATTCGTTCGAGCCGCGGTGGCAATGCCAGCAACAACCGCCAACATCGGCCCAACATCGGCTCATACTATACTTCCCGGAAGAGAAGGCAAGAGGGGAATATAAACCTGAGATCGAGCGTCTTGGAACATAACTCTCGTTCATTGATTAATCAGCGCGGCTATGGCATACCCACGCTTGTTTCTATCTCTATACCCTGATACAACGGATACCCGATTGCATAAATAATATCGAACCTCGGATATCTATAGCGACGAGTGATGTATGCAAACCCCGCAAGCCTCAAACCAAGTCCCCCCCCCCCCTCTGTCCTACATACGTGATTGAATTTATTTTCTCATCGGGATGCGGAATTCCCTGCTTGGAATTTCTACCACTGAGAACCCAACAGGAAAGTTCTCTCTGTGACCAGGCGGAATTGCCTAGAGCCTGATTTATCAGCAGGATGTCCACTATCCCGCCGGATTGTTTACGTAACTTCTCGACTCCTGTTTCAACTCTTTCACTACGAAATAGGAAGATTCCTGGCTGGAGCATTGAACGCAATGACGGATACTGCGGAAAAAAAGAGCCCGTTTTGAAGATGTAACTGACTTTTTTACGCTTAATTTAGAACTGCTAATCGAAATTATAAAGTTACTGAACTAGTTGAAATCATAGTAGTTGGAAAACTTTTATTGGAGCCCTGATGAAGACTGGAAGACATCAGGTATTGCCTCAGGTTGTTATTTGAGCTGAGGGATGTGCCTGACGTTGAGGACTTGCTGATAATGAGTTCAAGGAGTCTTGATAGTAGTTGATTTTCTACAACGAAGTTCCAGATCTTCTGCTATTAGCACAGTTGTGAAAAAAGACTTTTATCAGATAGAAAAGATTGGAATCAAAGCTGGGTATCGATTCTAGTTGGATAGTAACCAGCTGGATACTGATTTTTTTTTTCAACCGTAGGCAAGTACCTACTAGTAATCGATAATTGTGGAAGCAGTTCTTTGAGATGATCATGTTCCTCGTCCATGTTGGTTTGGGCTAATACTGGGTGGGTGGCTGTTTAAAACCAGCTTAAGAACAAATGATAAAGAGGTAAATGGGTTTTGCTATTTTGTTGAGAACCTCAGATCTGGACAATCGTCATTTGGAAAATTATCTTGCCTCGATGATAAGTCTAGAAAATCAAATAATCTTTTGGCATCTTTTCTAGCATGTCTGTAATCAGTCACTTCAAGAAAAAGTGTAACACGTGGCGATTTCCTTACTGATGTTTATCATTGGATTGATGAACAAGGAAACGACTCCCACTTTGACAAACACATAGAAAATAATGCTTATTTAAGATTCGATTCCATCCGATTATTTGGGCCCGGTAGACGCACATACAGAGGACCCAAACGGGAATTTAAGCAGCTTCGTGTATTCCTTAATTGCCTTGCTAATAGGGCCTGGAATTCACGTCGTAAATAAGAAAAGGTGGATCCACTCGGTCAATCGCAACTTTATTCATTGCGGCGATTCGGCAATGCAACCGGATGAGACGTGATGCGTCGAAGAAAAAAAAAAAGAGGAAGGATCCCATTCAATTTGTTCGGCAAGAAATAGATCCTATCTCGGTGATCCTCCGCGATGCGAACGAACCAACCGATCCCGGCTATCTTCGATCGTCAATTACGAACTCGACTTTGCTCAGACCCGGCTACTCTTACCAGGATTTTCATGGGGAGGTTTCGTTGGTTAACGAATTTCGGTGTAAATCGGGTGGTGCCCAAGAAACATTTTCTACATTAAAGATAATTGTACCGATAATCACTAACCCTTTATCAGCTGAGCTTTTTTTTTAACAAAGTTGTTCAAATTGATAGTGAATCGGGATTCACGAGTAACCAATAAATGAAAATAAATAATTCGAGGGTAATTTGACTTTTCGAAATTTCTACGTTTTTTAATGATTTTTCAAAGATTTTTTCAAGGCCTTTTTTATTTTCCAACGTTTTTAGTATCACGATAATTCACTGAATTCAATCACCAATGACTGAGATGGAAATGAAAGATTTTAGGAAATTGAAAGATTATTAACTGAATAATTATAACGTAGTGAAAGTTTTTGGAAAATGACACAATCCAAATGTAGTTTTTTTACCAAAAGATATGTCTCATTATACTTCACCAATAAACAAGTTTAAATGAGACCACAATTTTTGTAAAACAATAAAACCCCAACGTTTCTACGTATTTCCATCGTGTATTCCATTTGATCAGAACAAATCGACATTTTACTGGAAAAATGAAAAAAACGAAGGATTCGGTTTTGCCATTTCGGGCTGAACGATGGCTGACGATGGCATGAAATTGCAGCGCAATTTGATGCTTATCCATCAGACTCATCGAATTGGCAATCTCGAAAGGTTCCTCCAAGAGATTTGAGTTTCAATAGAAATTTCATTTCCATCGGGATAATCCAAGATTCGTTAACGAATCCTCTTATATCTTCGTCCCTCGAGATCCTCGTCCCTCGTAAATCCCAAATTAAAGAAACCTGTTAATTCGCGAGTTGTTTCTTTTATTTATCGAAACGAAGCTCGAGAATGAAAAAGTACGATTGTTCAGTGGAGCGAGGGAGTTGGCCGATGATGAAAAGAGTACCCTCGGGGGTTGGGAGACTTTGTGTGAAGATGGTAAAAGGATTTCCCCATCAAATCTGAAGAGGACAAGGCAAAGAGGGAAAACGCTGCGGGCTGAAGAGGAGAGGATCGGAATATTGGTGGGGGAAGCGACTCGGTTGAGTATTTAACGATGTTCGTCGGTGCGCCAGGCTGGAAAGAGTGGGAGATCTGGGGGATGAGTACGGTGAAAGAGAGTGCATTAATTAATTAGGAATCTCGCTAATTCAGGCAAAAATGGCCGACTACTGGGCGTGGCAAATCGATAGACCGAAACGCAACGAGTGAAATGTGTTCCGTTCAGTCCCTCACGCCCCTGTGATTACTGTAGAGCCTCTTGGCAAAAGCAGACGAGCCAGAAGCACCCTCTCTATCCTGGTACGCTTTCCTTCTTTTTTTTTCATTCGTTTCTCCTTTTTTTTTTATTCGCCCTTTTTCATTTCCTCCGCAATATCCTTTGACCTCTTCGATGGTAAAAAAAAAAGTAAAGAAAAATAAAAAGATATCCGCGAAATAAACAAATTCAGACGAGGGAACGAGATGATAAATTCAAAAATCTCTCTCTCGAGGCAATTTTTTATTAGAGCTAACTCGATCGTTACGAAACGAGGATAATATACCTTCGAAATAAAAAGTTGTAATTTTTGCGAATTTAAATACTACCAGCAGCCACTTCAAGTACGAATTATTCATACCGTTTAATAAGAACCGTTCATTAATATCGGTATAAATATTTTTCTTGTAAGCTCGTTCTGTCAAAGCCTCCACAACGAACGTTTTTATTATTCCCGATGAATATTTGTCGAAAATGTAACTTTTTTCATTCTTCCTTCTTTTAGAAAATAGCTACTAGCAAAATCTTGGTTTTATAGTTGTGAAACACTACCAAACTTAATTTTACTTTTTTTCTAAATTAAATCGAAATTAAGTTTATTAAATTGAAATAATTCTTATCACTTAAGACTTGATCGACTGTCTTCGTTATCGTGTTTCAAACAGTGTACCATAATCATTGTATTTTTTGTCCACTTTAATTTCGTTCTCAATGAAGCAGCAAAGCAGAAAGAAAAAATCGATTGTCGTATGAGCAAAGTGCCCCAGAACAGCTGATAAATTCGTAAGGAAGAGAACGAGAAAAGTAGCAAGGAAACTAAGAGCGATAAGAAAGGGGGGGAGAGAGAAAAAGAGAGAAAATAATCACCCTACGATACGGCATTTACGAAGCCTAGTACGAAGCCAAGTACAACAAAAAAAAAAAGGATCGAACGTAAACGAAAAAACAAACGCGAAGATCGTTATCGAATCATCATCACGATAAATGCCGCATTCTCGTTAAGGCGTGAAGGCGTCTCGAAAGTTATCCTCGGAGCGTTCGAGTGGAGTAAAAGAGAGAAACGTGCCCGGCAAATGGAAAACAACCGCATCAACACCCTCGAGGCTCTCATGGGCCGATTTTAGCGCCGATGTATTCGTTAAGAATTTTACGAGCGTTGAAATAAGTTAGCCGATTGCTATTGGCTGCCGTACTCGATTCTGACGTTACAACGCCACTGTTCTCTCCAACTCCAACGAGTACAAGCCCTCGTGCAAATAATAAATATTTATACAAAGCCATCCATTGGATGGTCCGCTTACGTGTGCGATCGTACAAGCTCCGGTAGTCGTTTAAAATACCGTTATGCGTCCAACGAGATGGCGTATTAAAAGCGGCAAAGAAGCTGCCCCCGACGTTTGGTCCGCATACCTAGCGTAATCTCAAGGATCACTGGCTCTCCTATAATACCCCGGATAGATTATTATCGATGCATTGAAATTAGGAAGACCAACGTACAGGGTGAGCCACGAAAAACGTTATGCCTGAATACGCCTGTTGGATCAATATCTACGTAGCGTGAACGTATCGGTATTTAAATTACGTATGACCTTCAAATGACCTTGAAATGACCTTTGAATGACCTTCGGCCGATTCACCTACCAGGCATGACCTTCGAACGACCTTTGATTAATCTTCTTTCGATTCGAAAATGCAAAGTACATAGGTATGGGAATTCGAATGACGCGGCAGGAATGACCTTCGAATGACCTTTGACCCATTGGAACCGTTCAACCATACGAGATTATCATGAGTTTCGAACGAGCGTGATCCATCTCTGTTGGATTTGAGGATACGAATGATACCTTCGAATAACCTGAACCGGCAATTTCGGGGTTAAAGGTCGTTCGAAGGTCACGCTATGTTGGACGATTGGATTGGTTTTGAACTATATTCGAATTGTGATGTAAATGGACTTTGGAATTACAAGGGAAAGAGAGATATCCGGATGTTCGTTTTCTCGTGACTCACCCTGTAGAGATATATCGGTTACCTCCGGAGAATTCGCGGGGCTTAACGACCATCGAGAGTCCACCAACATCGGCAAATCTTATCCGACCATTCTCTACTCGCGTATGAAGGTTTCCATTTTTTTTCTTCTTTTGCTTGTTTTTTTTTTTGTTTTTCGATCTCTTTTTGCTCGAGTACCATTTTGCAGTTTACGATCCGATGCTGCTCAGAGATTTGCGTCGCCGGTGAATTAATTGGATGGTATAGGTTGTCGGGGGTTAATTGGTATCTCTGTGGGATCATTGGTGCGTCCCCGATGAGAAACGAGAAACTCGACGTGGCGTGGATTTTATGTGACGTTCATTGCGATTCACTATAAACCCCCGTCAAATTTGCGGAACTGGACAAGGTGTGGACAAGAGTGCCGTTTTATGGGTTTTATTTTTGGCGATCTCATCGGCACGTAACGGGCTCCGTTTGTTGACTTCCGGTTTCGTAATTGCGTCGTCGAGTTGCCGGAAGCAAGCAGTTACAATCGTAAACTTTCTAGGGTTTCGTGGACCCGATTGAGTAAAACCAAACTCAGAACAGACACTTTCGAACTTTTGGGCTTTTTTTCTAGCAAAGTAAAAAGTGTTTTATTACTGAAAAAGAAAAAGAAGAGGAGCTTTGGAAACGATTGGAACGCTTCGGAAATGACGTTAATACGTAAACCCAAACGCTAGTGAAAAAAAAAAACAAATCGTCCAAGTTTCTAGATGATGGAATGCTCTGAACTGTAAAGTTCTCCAGTTTCATTGCAATTGGCAATAGATGTGACCAAACTTTCATTGTTCATTCCATTGGCAATGACAAATGAAAGGTTGATTTCTTGCCATTGGATGTTGGCTGTTGGTTCCATTTGAGAATGTCCAAGTGAATGGTCAAATTCACTTTCCATTGGATATTCATTATTTCTTCACTTTGCCAATGGAAACGTTTATAAAAATGGCAGAATTCTAATTCCTACTGAAATTGCCAATAAAATCTAGCCATCAAATGGCAACCCAGTTATTTACGAATCTTTAGTCATTGAATGGCTAAAAAATTGAAGGAAGTTGATTCCGTTCATCGCTGCAAGAGAAATTACCATTGAGGACCATCCATGAAAAATTTTTTCACAAACGTGATGGCCAACAGCCAAATTCATTTTGGGTATTGACATTGCACATTTATTTGTACGATCCAGCGTAACTTAATCAATATCTTCGACGTTTGTTTGCTCAACGAAGGCTACCATCGTGCAATTCTTCCCAACCCGGTATCCATGTTCGCAGCTGCAGGATGCGTGCAGCATTGGACTCGGAAATGTGCCCACACGCTTAACGATGACGCATTGCAGTGCGTACGCCAAGCTCGTGGCCTGATAAGCCATAAATATATTTGTCACGAATTTCCAACACGCAGACCAATGTGGCAGACCAGAAAAAAACGAGACACGGAAGCTTGAACACTTTTTTCTCACGACATTACGACAGGATGTTCAACGCAGTGCGGGCGATAATAAATACAAACAGTTGGATGAACCGTTTAAACGTCCTCCGGTTGTTGAAATTTTGGAATTTCCAATAACGGATCCAAAATGGAGCTTCCAGTTGACGATCAGTCCGATAACCGTTAAATCATGACTCTGCTATTCATCTGATCATTTTTACAACAATCAAACCGTTTACGTCAATTGGAAAACCAAGTTCCCAGTCCATTTTGAAAAACTCTATTTAAGATTATTTGAACCTGGTCGATGCTGGAAGTTTTATTCCTCTTCCATAAAACATTGGATTCCTATCTGAGCTAATAGTTAAATTATAATTTGGGTTTTTTTTAATCGTACTTTTAGAATTAAAAAAGTTTATGATTAAAGTACGACCGAAATTAGTATTTAACAGACCAAAATACATGAAAATTATGCTTGACTTAGATCTCAAAATTTTCATTCTTGCCAAAACATCGAATTTTCACTATTTTTGGGGTTTTTTGCAATGTACTCGAAATTAAAGGCTGGACGGCCTAAACTGACTTGAAGTTCGTATTCAGCGGGTCGAAAAACATGCCCGCAGATAGGTGGCGCCCGGTGTACAGACAATTTTTTTTTTGCCAGTGTTGCCATGAACCAGCATGAAGAAATCCAAAACCCAATCTTCAATACCTCCATCCGCAACAGTAAAAAATAAAAGTTGGAAAATTCATCAATTGGACATTAGAATTTTTTGATTGAACATTCCTGCCAATCCTGTCAATCCTGTTTTCAACTTAGAAATTGCTCGTTTAATCGTAAAAAAGACATTCGGCGTCGTTTCCTCACGAAAAAATCAAATGCGCAGATCTTTAACGGCCGTCCGGTCGTTTTTTCTCCAGGCTCCAACGAAACGCTATATCCAAAGCGGTATCTACCTCCAGGGCCTTCCACGACCATATTTCGCATAATAATTCATCAGGCTTAAACCGGAGAGTGAAGTGAAGAGGGTGGTGTTGGAGGTTATTCGGTAGGGCAAGGTACACACGTGAATCGTTTCGGTGTCGTCCATCGTGGTCGTCGGACCGCTGATCCGAGTCGACGGAGCCGCACACAAGCCCACTTCCGGTCGTCGGTTTCCGTTGGTGATCCCTCGTGCTCGGGCAAAGTTATGCACTCCGGGAAACCCGGGAGGGGAGGAGGATACCTTGTACTGGAAGGGCTCGGTAGCGCGGCAACGACGCCGGTTTCCGGTCGGGGTAGAACGAGGTTTCCATGGCAACTCCGAGCGGCAGTCGTTGGGGATACACCCCCTGGCAACACCCTCGTCAAACATGGCCGCCGATGTTTTTATAGGGACTCGTTTTTGAGCCGGGAGCCACTCCTATTTGCCGTTTCTAGATGGGTCCCAACCCCTCTGCGACTCCCTTTCAAGTATTTCGAGGACCCCTGAGGGCTGGACCGGTCGGAAGCTGGATGCGAAAAAAAAAGTGAAAAAAAAAACGAGAAAAGAGCTTACGGTCCACTTTGATTTTTTTCCCAGCCACCCTCGAGCGAGCCTTTGAGGGAGGCACGGGAGTGGCAGGGACGTTCGACCCTTCGCCCTTCCTTTGACCTCGCCAACTCTCAAAGTCACCAACCCGCCTACCCGGACTCTTGCGTACTGATATACGTATATATCTCTACTACCACTGCTTTCCTTTGTGTACAACCCTCATCAATCCTCAAACCCGGTCTGACCAGCGCAGCTTTCCATTTTTCTCCCAACCGTGAAAAGCTCGTACGACCATTAACTCTTCAATGAAAATCGCCGGGGCGATTGGATCGAACTCGCGTGATCTCGCTTTCGAAAGGGAGGGAAAAAAAGAGAGAGAAAGAGAGAGGCTCCAAAAATCTGCGCTTTAATTGCCTCGTGATGAAACACCGAGATGACGTAAAAAGGAAAATGGAGTAATCGTAATGACCCCTGTTTTGCGTCTGGCTCGATCTTTTGTTTTCTTCCATCCCTTTTTTTTCTCTCCATCAACTCGAAAGATGGCGGATCAAGGGAAACAAATTTTTTTCAACGTTTCGACCATCTATTGATGACCGAGCGTTTCTGCAAGCGAGCGAAAGCACGTGAAATCCTAACTTACAGAAATTCATACGTAACAAAGCTTTTCCTTGTTTCTGCCGGAATGATTTGGGCGCCGAATGTGACGAGACGGGAGGATATAACGATGGGGAGCCTGGAGTGTCTTCGCATTGACGCATTCGAAGAGAAGAGACAAGAGAGACACCCAGCCCCGTGGCGCTAGTCACATAGACACAGCACCGAAACAAACCCAAACAAAAAGTGTACAGCGAGTACTACGAATGGTTAGAAGCAGCCCCAAACAAGCCCAAACACAAAAAAAAACGTCAGGATAAAAGAGGAACGGAAATGGCGACTGCACGAATGCTCGAAAGCAAGCCTAAACAAATCCAAACGAAAAAAGAAACGACACAAACGACAGTCGAAAATTACGTTGAATGTCTTCTTCTGTTTCGAAAAAAAACACACACACACACACACACATTTTTAAAAAAAGAGAACAACGAAGAAAAAGAAATGAAGAAACTCGAGGTCGAGAGGTGCTCGTGAAAAATTTGGCGTCGCGCCACTTTCAAGTGGGTCGCTGCTGCCACGTCCCTATTGCTGTTGGCTTAGTCGGAGAGAAAAAGCAACGGGAAAAAAAAATCCATACTACGCCGAATGGCGCAGGGCGGAGCGCGCGAGGGTTGATAGGCACGGAAAGGTTGGGGTTGTTCTCTGCCGGAGACTGGAGAGGTTTCGAGACGGAGAAGAGAGAAAGAGGGAAGGATAGAGAGAGGGACCTGGCAACTAGGATTTGTTGCTATGGAAACATCAGGGAACTCGTGCCTGGCAACCCCCGGTAGGAAACCCTTGGACGAGCCACCAATCTGTCGAAAGGTTGCTGCGGATTCAACCCCCCAACCCCCTCGGAGCCCCATCATCATCACCAACCGAACGAATGGCGGCAGCTAAATTCTATTTTTTCAATTTCATAAATAGACGCCGATGCGCCACCCGGAACTCTCGACGACCCTTCTGGGGTCAAAGTCTTCGAGAGAGTTGGAAAAGGGCTTGAGCGCGTTTCTACGCATAAGCAAAGGGCCAGATCAGGGTTGAACGAGCGGGAACACCCAGCGAGAACCCACTCTCCGCAAAAAATAGAAAAAAAAATCTTTGAACCCCGAGATGCGGCCTCGCCGGATATGCCTTGACGATTGCCATGGCAACACGGCCATGGCAACTAAAGAGGATGAAACTCTCGACCCCCGAGCGAGAACACACCACCCAGATGGAATATTAAAGATGGATCGACGTTTTCTAGGCAATCTGGTCTTCGTCGTGATCGTCGATTGTCGTTGAGCTTTTTTCAATGATGGTTTAGTTATCGATGACAGTTGAGTTCTCGATGACAGTTGAGTTCTCGATGACAGTTGAGTTCTCAATGACAGTTGAGTCCTCAATGACAGTTGAGTTCTCCATGACAGTTTAGTTCTCAATGACAGTTGAGTTCTCAATGACAGTCGAGTTCTCAATGACAGTCGAGTTCTCAATGACAGTTGAGTTCTCAATGACAGTTGAGTTCTCAA
>JAPYZJ010002670.1:0-19633 GCA_030522765.1 Ophioninae sp. B BG-2022a | reverse complement strand
CTCTTCAAAATGACGTTTTTTGTTTTTGTTTAAGACTTGCAGATCCGGAGATTATTTGTCCGCCATGGGAACATTTTTTTTTGCAGCCTCAACTTTGGCACCCTCTACGAATTTTTTAGAAAATGCTGGACAAAATAAAAAACAATTCTCCTACTCTATACAGTTTACTCGATGTTCTGGATAAAAATTTATTGTCAAATCTAGCATAGAAGCGCAGAAAAAAAATTTCCGAAAATTCTTCACGTTTTTCGCTTTCTAGACTAGACACCTACCTTAATATTGAATAATATAAAATATAAAATATTAATTACTATGGTGATGATGGTATTCCACTCCTGGCGGTTTTTAATACAAATAAAAACGAGTCTGCTCACTCCATAAAAGCCCAAAGTATATTCTTACTCTCATAAAGATTGTTTTTTTTTCATTAAATTTTTTATTCGACGCAAGGAATCTGAAGAGATTTTTGCAAGCTTTGAGAAGCGCGAGTCCTTTCGTCGTCATCGATCTCGAGGCCGCGGGCGCGAAAAGAAGTTTTCTATTTAACGAGAAAAAGTTGTTACTTGCTTGTTGTTTGAGGAATATACATTAATTTCTCTTCGTCACTGCTTTTTTTTTATGGTTATATCCAGAGAGATTTCGACGAAGGGAAGAGAAAAGAAAAGTGCGACCGGAGTCTTTTGTGATTAATTTTAATTATGCTGTGATAATAAAATTTATCGTCACCGTGATAGAGTATGGAATGTCGAAATGCTATTGGAAGGAATCCCATGCTTTCGACAATATTCACAGTTCGAAGCCGTTCTCTCTTTTTCTCCCCCCTCTTCTTTTTCAGTACCTATCTTAATTTCCTTTTTTTTTCCCTATCTTAATTTTCTTTGTTTTTCGTTGCGCAGTTATCACTGTATTGATTTTTTTTTACGTTGCGTAATGCCATCTTAATAATTTCTCGTTATAAAAAGGTTGACCTCGCAGCCTTTAATTAATAGCTCTGTGCAGCTTTCTCTTTCTTTTTCCCCCTTCTCATCTCCTCGACGACCGAATTCTACGAAACATTTTTTTTTATTCCTTCTTGACATGTAAAAAAACGCGAATAAAAGCGGAAAAGCAGAGAAAAACTGATGCAAATTGCAGCTGAGTGTGAGTTCGCTGTAGCGCGAGTAAGGTGAGTATACGAGGGAAATTAGAACGTAGCGGCGTACTTCCACTTGCGCGAGCATTAAAGTCACGAAAATGTTTAAATACATTTTTTTGTCGACCTCCTTTTTTTTATCCGGATGAAAGTAAATATACTTTGGTTCCACAGTGGAAAGGGATGCACGGGAGCACTTCATTGTTTCAATGTTTTTTTTTCGTAGGTTTGCATCAATATATGCATACAGGCTGAACGGAAATTCGACCTCCCTCGAAGGGAATAATTCTAGAGATCGTTTTAAACAAACGAAGCTCCATCAACTAGTCGTCAAAATTCAGTAGGTGATGAGTTACGAGAGTTTCACGATTTTTTAAAAATTTTCGTGCTTTTCACCAAAAACAGATAATTACAAAACAAAAAAATGTTCTGTTTTG
Organism: Ophioninae sp. B BG-2022a; assembly: GCA_030522765.1. NCBI lineage: Eukaryota > Metazoa > Arthropoda > Insecta > Hymenoptera > Ichneumonidae > Ophioninae sp. B BG-2022a. Next base: position 18,064 of record JAPYZJ010002670.1, on the reverse strand, counting down.
GATATTCAGTTGATTCAACTCACACTTTTCTGAAAGCTGAGAAAAGAATGATGACGTTGAGAAAAGTGTATAATAGATCGAAAAAAATAGATAACGAGATGTTCAGGCATGCAAAGTGGAGAATTCGTTCTTAATTATATGCTTTAGGTGAAAAGCCAGAGAATTTCGAAAAAGTCGTAACAGTGTCATGGGTAAGTAACTAATAAATTGTTATCCCTCGTTGGTGGGGTCAAAATAATGCAAATTCGATTCAAACGACCTACCCTTCACGAGATGGTTTATGATTTCGTTAATTATTAATATTTTTAATCAAAATTTCATGCGAAGATTTGCTGCACATGTTCGTACATCGAAAGAAATATCTGCAATATTCTTCCAACATTTCATGTTAATTTCCAAACATAAATAAATAAGTCTAGTTTTCGGGTCTTCATAGTAGCCTTTTTATTATTACATTATTAAATGTGATTCCATCAAAGCAACGAGATTTACCTTCATGACAAAGGCAGTTCATTTTCGCCCAAGCCGCAGAATATACCACTGGGTCCCTGGAAACATTGTTATTTTCTTGAGTGTTTTTTGTTAGAAAGCTTGGAAACAGTCATTTTAACGTCAGCTACCAAGCTAGAATTTCAGCGACGACTGTAAATCACTTGTGCAAAAAAATAGACGAGCGACTCTCAAGTGAAATGAAACGAGCCAATACCGAATAATCTTTCTGTTCCAAAGATGTACAGGCATATAATCATAGTAGCTAAAAATGGGAGAAGAGTAAGAATGTTGAGAATTAGAAGAACGAAAAACTTTCGGGAAAACCCAAACAAACCATATAATCGTTTGAAAGCTCCAAAGAAGTGATAGAAACAGTAAAGTAATGATACGCTTGTAACAAAAGGGATAAGGAATGAATGCCCCAAAACTGAAGCAATTAAAAACCCAACCAAACCGTTCTTTTCTCACGAACCTATGAAGACATTTTATCAACCAGGGGAGTACTGCACAGACGATAAGTAGAAACAATGAAAATTACTCAAAACCTGCTCGAGCCCAAACAAATTCAGTTCAACAAAAACCCCACTAGCCAAACCCAAACGACACCTGCGTGAGAACATTTTTTCAAACATGAACGCATTTTATAAACCAGTGTACTAACAGAGGGGCGGTAAGTAGAAACAATGTAAAATTATTCAAACCCTAGACCAAACGAACCTAGTCAAACCACGAGCCAAGTCCGAATAGCACGCGAGTAAAAAACGAGATATCGCTGCCTAGCACTTTTAACTGGCACGTAGGGTCCGAGACGAGGGTTCAACAAGGCGCAATCCGTAGCCGCGAAAACGTAAACGGTTGCGCGAGCGTGCTGCATGAACGATAAAGGCGAAAAAGGAGAAAAGGTATCAAGAGGGGAAATAAAGGACGCGGAGGGAGAAAAAGGGAAAGAGAAAGAGAGAGAAGCAAACCACCATTGGAAATTGTAATGCACCACGGGGAAGTTGGATTGCGGGGGCGGTTTGTGGCAGAGGGATCTGGCAGAAGGGATAAGGGCTGTAGGGAAAAGGGCGAGGGATAATGCATCTATCTCTGCATCACCGGCGCCACCATCGCTTCTCGAGGTTTAGCTTTCGGTAATTACGAAGCCGTCTCTTCTTTTTTTTTTTACATTCCATTGTTTTTTACATTCCTTGTAAAAAGTGAGCCATACTCCGACGGTCCTTTACCAGCCCTTTGCGAACAGAGTATTTCCTCGTCCGCTATCCTACAACTTCTACCCCCATACGAAGCCACTTTCCATTCCAAGCCATATCCCTCACCCCTTTCTCCCCCATTTTCCACCCTTCGCTCTACTCCGCTGCTTACTTCGCTTCATTCTCCCATTTCACCCCTCTCACCCCCGTAACTGTCCGTAGCGTCGTCCCACTCTTTTTCCCCTCTCACCGAGAATCCTCTTCGCCGTTAATCCGGGACAATTATATTTCCGTGAGCATGCCCCACCCATCGAGGGGTTTATCTTCTGGTGGATGGTACAGTATTGCAGAAACTTCCACCGTTGCAGCCTCGTTTATCGTCTCTACTGGCGGCCATACCAATAAAATATATACGTATGTGTAGGCATACAGTGTGGCTGAAAAAGTAACGTCGAAATGGAAAATCTTCGTCCAAATCATCTCTTTTTCAGTTTTATCATTTTTTTTGGTTGCCCAAAAATTGGTTCTTTATTCGTGTTTGACCGTAGCGGAGATTGTGGCTTTTATTTGCTTTCATGTATTCTTCTATGGATATTCTTCAGAGCTAGGGAATTTTAATTAAAATTCAGTGATTGATCCTCTTGTATTTTTCGTTTTTTCGATGAAAACAATAGAATGTATATATAAGTATGTATAGCCGTGCAGTATGGCTAAACAATGAAAAAATGATGTTGTTAATATCTAAATAATCTCCATGTACGTTCGAGGTTTTTTAGTTTTCGGAATACATTTTTTTACATTCTTTGTAATTGAGTTTGCCCGTAACGAAGGTTGCAATTTTTCTGCTCTTTGTGAATTTTTCTTCAGGAAATTTCTGAAAGCTTGTAGGTTTCGTTTGGAACGATAACTGTATTTTTTATCATTCGAGCTTCACATTGTGTATACAGGGTAGTCGGTGGCTATTTCTTCAAAGGGACCTTTCTAAAAGTAATTGAAATCAAATTAAGCTCTATCAAGTGATGCTATAATTGAATATTTACTGTCTTATGATGATGTTACAATTATGTGATATTTTCAGGCTTCCAAAAATACCAAATGATTTAAAAAATGACCTCACTGAAAATATTCTATTGACTCTTTTTTGAAAGCTAAAAAAGAATAACATTGAAAAAGATTTAACATTTTTTTTGAACTTATGCGAGTGTTCGATTATTTCCGATACATTTCATATTATCATCGTTCATTTATTTGAAATCGCATCAATTAAATATTCATAATAGAGTATTTTTTAAAAGTTATTTATTTTCAGTGAGAATACGGAACATTTCTTTATTTGATTAAAATTACCTCTAGAATCAACGTTTTCATTAAATGAATCGAGTAAGAAGAAATTACATGTGTATCGGTTGGTCACCCTGTATGTTGCACCCACACTCATGGAACCTATCGACGTTTTCTCGGGAACGCGAACGCGGGCGCGTATCTTTTTTAATTCCCGGTATTGTTTGCAATATACTGTCCGTATGCCCTATTTGCCTTGCCGGGAGTGAATCTCGGAAAGCAGCAGCTAATTTGTCGAATTAATTTTGGCACGCTTTGATATTTCCATATTATTTTCATATTTCTTCCTGCTTGGTATATGCTTTGTTTTCAAAATATAACATTACGTAACAGCATACAAAAAACGAAAAAAGGGTGTAGGATAAACTCCTCTGTGAAAAAAATATAGCCCTTATCACAATAAAGTAATAAAACAAACAAATAATAAAATGAAACAAAAAATAATTTTTTTTTATTTAAAAGATGGTTAAAAAATATACAAAAAAGAAAGACTCGGTTGAGGACAGTATAAAAAAAGCTGTGAATTGCGTGATTGAAAATAAATATGAGTTACCATTCTGGTATTGGGATTTAAATTATTTTGATATACAAGAGACGTGGATTATTTTTTGTTACTTTCACGCCTCCAGCGCTTTTTCATTTTTCCCTGGATACGATGTAATATTAAAACAAAACCGAAGTTACAGCATACAAAATTTATATTTCGTTAAGCCACTGTCCTGCTTTATAAGGCCTGAAAAAAGCTCTTTTTCGACCATTTGGTAACAGTAGAAAAAAAACAAGCGCATCCGATGTGGTATATTTCGATGTTGTATAAATCCTCGTAGGTCCACGAGAAATTATTTCTACTTTGTAGTCTGTTTTAGAACCGTGGTTTAATAAAAAAAAATATTTGAAAAAATCAACAATCTTTTCAGTTCACTCAAACAAACTGTTTTAGAACCGTGGTTCATAAAAAAAAGATATTTAAACAAATCAACAATCCTTTCAGTTCACTTAAACAATTAATATATGACAATTGAAAATTCGTTGTTTTCTGTTTGTTTTATTTAACAACATCGTTAGCGAAAACATTTCGTCACCTCTACTTGGAAAATCAAACATTTTTTGCATTTTGAATTTATATTTTTACATTTATGAACTTCATTGTGATGATTTCCCTACTGCATAACAATTTGATCTTGAATCGTGTGTAATTCTGAAAAAAGAACGAATATTCTCATCTCTCTCTCTCTTTCTATCCGTCCCTCTTTTCTCGTTCTCTCGTATTTTGCAACTTTTCCGATACTTTGACGTCGATGTAACCTGCCATATCTCCCTAGAAGCCGTGGCCTCTTCCCGGACGCGCTTATTCCGTTTTGCTCACTTGTTACTTATTTCTATATTTCCTGGTTTTCGCTCACGTGGAAACCTCCCGCAGGAGAGTGCTCGGAGCTAAAGTTCTAACCTCTCGGAGAAATTTGCCTGTACACTTTTACACTGATGTACAACGGGCGCGTGAGACCATGTATATTTCATTCCTATTCTCGAATTCACAAACGGCATATAGATCCGCTAGGTATTCACGAGTCTTGTGCACATCGAACTCGTACATGGCAGAACTCCAAGTTCTCTCGCTAACCAATTTGCTATGTGTTTTTATTTTCTGATTATTATTATTATTACTATTATTATTGCTAGTGTTACCATTATTATGATTTTTATTACGACGTTGACGATACTGATTATTGTATTTTAGGTTTATTCTAATTGTTCTTGTTCTTCTAATATTTATCAATATTTATTTTTTGTACTGCCAATTTAAACGTAGTTTAATTATGAAAGTTATGAGGACATTCCACTATTTTTTTTCACCCTTCTATTTATATCAGATCTCTTCAATTCAGTCACTTAATTTGCGTTGATAGCAACCAAATTATCATATTGTTCTAAACGATTTTCAATTCCTTTTCAAAACTCCTAAGAGAAAAGTGACAGGAGAAAAAGAAATTACGGAAAGAGGAAAAGAGAATGTAAAGAGAAAAATGTGATCTTGTTTTCTGCCAAAAACAAAATCCTTCTCTTTTCTTCCGTAAAGAACTCTTACAGAAAAGTTCTTCCTTTTCTTCTATACCAGATAAAAAAATTGAAAAAACGACTAAAAAAATAAGCAAAAAAAACAAGTATCCAATATTAACTAAAAAATGACAAAATCATGTTTCCTCAAAAATCCAAAATAATTGTATGGGTTTGTTTGGGTTTGTTTGGGATTTTTCTCGATTCAATGGCTTCTCGTTACTCTTCCATCATCCTGAAAACTCCTACATTAAATTATCCTTCCATTTGCGGTCATACGAATATCCACCCTGCATCAATATGCCCTGCACCATTGCAAATTGAAATCCAGCCTCGAAAATGAAAAAACCAATTAATTTCGAAAAAAAAACAAATGACGCTTCAAAAACCAAATAGGGATGAATCTTGTGTCCCCTTGCACCCCTTATAACCGGTAGAAGCCCGGGCCACGTTGGGACTATCCTTGGAGGCAGTTGGAAAAATATTGTCCCAGATGTCCGTGCATATACCGTTGAAGATCCGTTGCTGATTAATTAATTTGTGAGACAGCATGGGAGAGCGGATGAGAGGTGTCCCAACCGCGATGTTTTCCCTGGGCGCATTATCCATAACTTAATCGGGCCATAAATAAATAAACGTCATAATCTCGGTTAGGGAAGGCATCCTCGCGTCTTGTATAGGCTCTGTCCGTTGCAAAATTCATGCTCTATCGTGTGTGCTCGTGACTCGTCAGAAGCAGCCAGGGGCAGGGGGAGGGGGGCAAAGGGGAAAGGACCTTTGGGATAAACCACGTCGGGAAGTTGATACAGAGTCCTCGAGGGACTTTTCATTCTACTGGCCAACGGACATTGAATTATATCGTGTGTGTACGCGAAAGAAGAAAATGCTCCTTCTCTGTTTGGGTGGACATGCATATATGTGTGGTTGTCTGCAGGCTAGCCTCTAAACACAGAGAAATCTCACAGCGATAGAGAAAAACCGTGAACTCGTTATCCGACTTCATGACGCACGAGATAAAAGGCGGGTTATATTGCCCCCTCGTTCTCGTTCGTTATTTCGCTCGAATTCGTGCCTTTTGTACTGAAGCACTCGTCAAAATTGCGTGCGTCGAAAATAATATATTTTAAGACCTTTTTTTTCTTGCTCGTTGTTGTTTTTTTTTTTTTTGACGAAATCAGCACGAACTCTAACGTCTCACGGTCTTTTCATTTCTTGGTTTTTGAACTTGTTCATTTGTTAATTGAAAATCAAGTGGGCAACCGTTTTGAGATATAACTTTGATCTCCGAGCTGTCTGATACTTCTCATCCGTTAAAAAATATTTTTATATAAATTAATAATATCGTTTGTATTACTAGTACTACTATTATTATTTTTAGATTTATTATTTAATACAAATTAATAATTGTTTCTGATGCAATTATTATTATTATTATTATTATTGATTTTATTATGACTGTTGTAATTGTTTTCTTATAATGATGCATTTTTTCTTTTTTTTAGCGCGTTCAGCGGCCGGTAATGCGATTTATTATTTTATCAGTTAATTTTATAGATTATTTCATATTGACCTTAAAAGAAACAATAAAAAATAAATTAGCCGGATTCCAGGAAGAACCCCACTTTCGAATATTTATTCAAATTTTGATTGAAGTGTCAATATTAATAATAATTAACTTTGATTGAAGTGTCCTAACTATTATCGGCTTTTCCCACAATATTGCTTGCGACTATGCGCTTGTCGGTGCGGTAAGTGGTAATCGCTCCAAGTATTGCCCTACGCAACGCTTCTTAACAAGGAGATACCACGAAAGCCGGATATCGCCGCCGATCCATCAAGTTCGGTTACATATATACATATATATGTTCACGCATAACTTTGGCAAATATTCGACGATAAGCAGGTTTTTTTTCCATTCCATAGTACAGATGCCCGAGGTGGTCTCATATAAATTTAGTGAAGATCTTATGATCGACTTCGACGATATTCCACGGAACTGCTCAGCCGTAACTTTACGGAACTTTCTCATACGAGAGGCGCTCTCGGTGTGTCTACTCGAGTTTGCTTATCAAACCGTGTAGTTGCCACTCAAAATGATAAAATAAGATAAACACTAAAAAATACCGATTTCCGAATAAAAGTAATCTAAAAATGTAAACAAAAAACAATGAAATACATAACCACAATTGCTTTATCATTTATCATTTAATTTATTACACTTATTAATTAATATGATTTATTGACATTTATTAAATTTGAATTAATGTGTCATTAATTAATTCATTTAATTTCTTAATTTATTGATTTAATTAATTAATTAATTAGAAAATAAATTAAATATTAATTAATAATTCAAATTAAATCAAATTAATTTTAATCATTGATTTACTTAATTGTTAATAAATAATTAGCTTATTTAATTATTAAGTAAACATTTGATTTTTCATAAGTTATTTCGGTCGGACATTTCGTTTCTTGCTCATCGTGAGAAACGGTTGGATATAAAATGATTCGTAATGTTCGTACGTATAAAATAGCGTTATCTTGTCAATTCGGTATTATAATCGAGCATACGCGTATACCCTTTGCTTCGGTTCGATTGGTCCAATCAAGCTTCCGGACATATAGAAATATTACACGACTCATGGTTTCGTTACGTTGATTTGGAGCCTCTGGGGATACTCAGTGTTTTCGATAGTTATGCCAGTGCACAAGTTCCGTAACCGAAGCATGGACGGCGATGATGGATTCGAGAGGAAATAACATTGCACGTGGAAATCAAATCAAGGTTTCGATCGATGTGATATATGACGTTACTTCGCTGTTTTTGACCGTGTAAAATTTCGACTCATGCTAAGAGTACAATTTCACAATTTCGCAATACTCGAACTTACTTTTTGGTTGCATGATGTTTCGTTAAAATAAATAAATGATTTTTATTACCGTATGTATAAAAATGTATTTAAGAAATTCGTATCAAATTTTTTTTTGTTCACTGGTTCGTTCCAAATATTGACAATTGCAATAGACAATCATAACGCATTTTGAAACCACTAATTGGATCCCACCCACGTATAATTCGGATACTTTAGAGGCAATCCATTCATTCAGCCATTTTTGGACTCCGTCATACAAAAGTGCCCTAAATGTAGACTGTAACGACCGGAACCAATGATAATCGGATATCTGGAGAATAAGGCGAGTGGGATGAGATTCCCCCAGTTGACTCTTCGTAAGTAATTTTTAACTGAGTGAGCAATAGGTACAAGACCTGCCACTGTCTCGCTACAAAATCAACTTGCCAGAGCAATTCCCTAGCTCTGGCGACGTCTCATACAAGTTTCCTCTTGAAACGCGTCAATTGCAGTCGATAACGATCCCCAGTGATGGTTTCCGACAGTTTCAGCTGCTCGTAGTCCAAGATCTATGTTTCTGTACTTTTCTACCGTCTTTGTTGTCCACACCGAAATCAACACTTTACAAGCAGCGGAATCCTAGTTTGCACGTTGTATTCAATGGAGCATTTCCGGCAGACGTTTCCTCGAGGAAACGACGCCTTCCCGAGTTGAGTTCCACCGCCAGGAATCAATGAAGCATAACCTCCTGCAATGATGAGTAACCATCTGTCTAACACGAGCATGTACGGAAAAACTCGGAAATCATTTGCGACAAAGCGCTGAGAAAAAATGCTCTTAACCTACATTGTGTTAACCGTAATGATGCATTATTAACGAGTGGTCCAGTCGCCGATACTATTGATGAACTTCCGGCATCTCCGAGACATTATTTCTATTATTCTAATCATCTGGGTTAAGTATGCGCACCTAGCAATTCGAAGGGTCGTCAGGTTTGAAAGATGAAGGTTACTACAATAAAATCATCTAGTCATATGTTGTTTGGTAAATAACATGGCAAATTAAAAAAATTTTACAGAAATTTTTCACATTTAATTACAATTCACGGGTTTATTAAGTATATTAATAAATACATTATTATTATATATTTATAATAATTTTCTAAATATATTATAAATATATGCTATGAATACAATTATAAATATATTCTATAAATAAAATTATAAATATATGCTATCAATAAAATGATAAATATATACATTTATATGCTCTAAAAAATAAAAGTTGAATAAAGCGAGCAGCTTATCTAAACAAATCCTACAAACCTTCTGACTAGTATAATTCTTTGTGAAGACTGTAAATAAATATGTATGTACAGCTATGCCAGACTGGATTTGGAGGTAATTAAGGATTATCGAGACTTCGATTCCGACTTCTTTTCTTTATCTTCTTTATCTTCCTTATCTTTTCTTTACATAGTAGACAACAAAGTCGTTTCCCGCCGTCTATATGCTTAAATCTTTTAATCTACATAACGGATTTTAATGCAATTTTCATCAATAGACAGACTGATTCACGAGGAGGGTTTATACGTATAATACATGCATATTATAGTAGAGAAAAGCCAAGAATTCCGAAGATTTGTAATGAAAAGTATAAAATTAAAAAAGGTTGCTACGCAAGTGAAGCCACGAGTAAAGTTGTCAATAAACTATGGAAACATCGAGTTCGTATATGGCGAATTTATCGTTTGAAGAGACGATAATTTTGGCAAGTTGATTTTGCACCAAGACAGTGCCAGGCCTCGTATTGTTCAACTAGCTATAATGTACTTTCCAAAGAATCAATTCATTGGTAATATTTCATCAGTATTTAGCGTTGACTCGAATTTCTGTGACTCTGAAAGCAAGGCTTTCTCAAGCCTGACGGGAACGAAGGTTCCAGTAATTCACTGCGTTTTCCACCCTTGCCAGATCTTGTCATCTTGAAGCATTGCTACAGTGTTCCAGAATTAATTCGCCAGCCAATGTTGCCGCAGAAAAATTTTTTCATTTACATAATTCACCAAGAAGTGTGGAATACTCGAAGAAATTCCCGCAGGGCAAGCTGATTGCCAATGTACTGTAATTCCTATTGAGAAGTTGCTATGCTTTTTCTCGCGACGAGACTAGGTTGAAGAAAACGTCGAAGAGGAAAAGAAAGTTCGATGGGTCGGAGTTTTTTTTATGATTGATTTTAATTAGGCTGTGATAATAAAAAGTTTACGTCGATGTGATAGGGAAGAAAGCGTCGAAATGGTATTTAAAAAAAATCTTCTGCTTGAAAAAATATTCATAGTTGGGACTCGAGCGTCATTCTCCTTTTGTTCATTGTGTTCTTTGTCAGGGCGTTTCGAAAGATCAAACTTTGTCAACTTTTTTACGTGGCGTAATGTTTTAACTATTCTGCATCAAAGAACAAAAAAAAACAATTATATAAAATGCACTTGCCCGAAGGTGCCTTTATTAATACAATTCTTTATTAATACTATTATCTTAATAAATATTTTTTATTTGCGTATAACAAATTTTGAATTATTGGTGCATCTTATGGTAGTTTGGGTTTATTTGGGTTATTTCTAGCTGCATTTAAAAAGATAATGGAAAAGCGCTACGAACTTATTACCCGGCATAATTTTTGATATGTTGCCAAAAGTATTTCGTGAATTGCCAAAAGTATTTTTTTGTGGGGACTTAATCACGAAATGTATCAATGTTTGGGAAAGTTATGTTATATATAATGCTACATGAATTTTTGAAAATGTCCTGTTTGTTAGGAGTATGTTTTTCGCTGCATGTCCTTATCAATGGATCTGCCATTCTTTCTCACTTTGACCATGAACGTTTCAACCAATTTTTTTTTGCACGATATAAAAAACAAAAACTAGTTTTGGGAGAAAGAAATCAAAGAGAACTTACGTCTGTGCAATTCGGGATAAAAATTGAATTCGTGCAATAAACGAATGCGGTTAGCTCGTGATAAAAAAATTACTCGACGTCTCTCAACGTCCATGGAATTTTTTTCCTACACTATGGCGTTGATACGTTCATAAGTAGTCTTCATATGCCACGTTTTGGCCGGGCCTTGGTTGCTGCCGCTGACGACAATGAGCACGTTTGCTTTCCCGTCTGAAATCCTCGAGCATGCTCAAAGGATATTTTACCAAAGATTTCAGTTCTCTTCCGAAGCGAGCAAGGAAAATCGATGCACCGCAAGAAGTTACCTTCCGGATGTGAAAATTTCCTCGCTCTTTTAGAATATAAACGTTCGGGGTGCTTAAGGCATACAAAAATGGAATCAAACAGAAATAGATCGTCTTTGTGCGACTAACAAATTGTGCAAACATTTATGCTATGTCACTTAGTCGTGAGAGGTACGGATTTTTATAAATTTAGAAGACAATTCTGACATAATTAATATAATACAGTATCAATAATATTGTTAATATTATGATTAATTGTAAGTAATTAATGATATGATCATTTATTTTTTTCATGGTGTGTTATCATACATCATATAATGCTGTTATCATATAATAATATAATAATACTATACAAATTATATTAATAATATAAACAAGATGGAGTTAATTAATATTAATACTGATTATATTAATATTATTTATTATCATTTTGTAAAACAATTATTCATATTTATTTATGATAACTCAGTAATATCACCGTTCATTATCATTATTGTGATTAACTATAAAGAATCGCTATTATACACTCAACGACTCGTCGAGCCGCCCTCCACAGAAATAACTCTCAAATAGGAGATGAATTCTCGAGCTCCGTAATTTGTCAACCAATCCTCGACTTACCTTCCCTTTCACGCTCCCTGCCACCCTCTCACTTCTCTCTCTTTATTTTTTCTTCTATTTCTTTCCCTTTTCGTTCTCACTTTTGCCGTATTTCCCGCTCTTCTATTGCACATTCGATTCTCCCAGTGAAGCTTGGAAAAGTCGATTATAAAACAATTTTAAAATGTTCCTCTAGACCACTTCGGCATCCCGTTACACTTTACTCCGACCCCTATGACGCTGTCTGTTTTAAACTTTTCTTCACCCTCTGTTCCGCGGCTTGATTGTACTCTTGGGTCGATTGATTGCAGTGATATCCCCTTTAACTCTCTTTCTCCCCCGCCCCTCTTTCTCTCTCTATCGTTTGGTCTCTCTCAACACCCATCTTTTTCTCTTGCAGTTCTTATCGAATTTTTTGTACGCAACCTAGAATGTGATTTAAGAGGAAGTGCAGATGGGAAGGAAGGTCAAGAGAGAGAGAAAGAGAGAGGAAAAGGTAGTTTACGTGAAAGAATTGATGAAAAAGGTCCTTTTATACCTATTCAGAAACTGCATCAACTTTTATTCCGAAGATGACCACCGAAATGCGCTGTACGGATCGAATTCCTGATTCACATATATTTTTTTCTGTCTCTCTCCACCCCCCCCCCCCCCAGGTCTCGGTGTTTATTCCTGCTCTCGGTATGGGGTTAAAATTCGATCGTTGAGGAAATACGTTTTCCAGTTGAGTTACCGAATGTCCGAATAACGGCATGATCCATTTTAGTGTTTGTTTGGGTTTTATACATACCAGTGTATGTACCTACAACTATATGTACAGAAACGTATAACACAAATCCCAACATACAGGGTGTGGCGTAAGTAATAGATAACCTTTTTTGTCGGATATGGGACCTTAAGCCCTATCTAAAAAAAAATACAAACTTCCTCTGACTCAAATACTCTTTGTGATAATTTTTTTTAATTTTTAGGAAATTTACTTTTTCTGTTCAATTTATCGGCCACCATTCATTAAAAAAAGGGATTTTACAGTCTACTTTTAAAAAGATTTAAAAAAGGGGTTTTTACGGTGTACTACTTGTACAAAAAGTAGACTTAAAAATCCCTTTTTTTAATGAATGGTGGCCAATAAAGTGAACAGAAAAAGTAAATTTCCTAAAATTAAAAAAAAATTATCACAAAGAGTAGTTGAGTCAGAGGGAGTTCGTAATTTTTTTTTAGATAGGGTTTAAGGTCCCCTATCCGACAATACAAGGTTATCCATTACTTACGCCACACCCTTTATACGTTTCTTTCTCCATTCAAGAGTACAAGAGTGGATTCTTCCATTTCCACCTATACGTATAAACCAAGTACAGAGAACTAGGACCGTTTATTGCACAAGTGTACAATTTATAGTGTCTGATGTTCCCCGGACAACGTTGACCAAAGACGATACAAAGGGAATGATTTCCGTTGTGCGCATACTTGCACACATGCTCACGAGTCAATGCATCGAGTCTCCTAATATCGGGCTGCACACCCGTATGATTTTCACGTACTCAATTCCGGCGTGCGAGCACTTTGAATTCACTACACAGTATAAAGAACGTATCCGTTGTAGGATCATGCGCCTAACCCAGGCATTATGCTTCCTGCTGACGTGTCGGGTTAAAGTGAATCCGATGGAGAACAAGTTCGAGATAAAAACGAACAGGAGCCAAGGAGACGAGCGAAGGAAAAAGCGGGGACTGGCGGATGAAGAGGGGGGGGGGGGAGGCGTCGAAGAAAGAAGTGGAATAAGGAAACGAGAGGTAGTAAATTGTAATGCTACACCGTAATGTACACTTACAGAGGATATACCGTTTCCGGTTCGCTGAAACGTTGCCGTTGATAGTGCAGATATTATTTCGATATGCATCTCTATTTAGAATTATTACAGTATATGTATGGGCTTGTGTACACGTATGTAAATGGAAAAATGTTTACATACATTTTATGTAGACAAATAACACACTTGACACATATACACGCGTATGTTTATATATTTGTTTATGCAAAACTGAATGTCTCGAGAATTAACGAATATTTGTATGTCTTGATACGAGTGTCATAATTTAGAATGATCACACGGAAATCTGGGGTATTTGGACCAGTTAATTTTGAATATGTTAGGTATATTAGATGATTGAACAAACATTTGAGATTATTTATTTTTATAGATATTATGACGTTTATGTGTGTAATTTTATTATAGTATGCATAGATTCAGCGGTTACAAACAATCTCGAATTTTCTAACAAATACACTGTGTTTTCGCGATGTCCAGAGAATTAATAAAATAGTGGAGGATTGATATTTGAAATTACTAGCAATCATAAAACAAACTCAATGTTTATAAGTTTTGGGGTATGAATCAATGTATATTGAGTTTTTGAGTAATTATTGATAATTATAGGACGATCTGAACGTAATTGATTTTCAATTAAATCGAGTTAAAAAACAAATTCTTAATTCATTGAATTTACATATCGAGATTTTTTTTCTGGTCGGTTGGAGAAGATGTACAGTCACTAAAACAGCTTCAGCCAAAGACTTGTCAATGTCATCGAATACGGTTTTTTTTATTATTATTGAAAATAAAAATAAATATCTCTAAGTGTTCATTTTCTATTAAATGAGCTATTTGTAACGCTAAGCATGGACTACAGGATCTAAATTTGTAAATACACGATTTCTTCATTTCGGACTAACTTTTTTTAAAACGGTTGATCCCTAACATGGCATAAAATCTAATTTTGAAGAGAGTTGTAAAAAAATTACTTAGTTTGTTACATTTATAAGTTACATTATAAGTTACATTACTATGTAGTAGTACGTTACACTATATTATAATTTATAATTATTATGAATATGAATAATAATTAATGACTGAATTATGAATTTAATAATAATTTATGAATGAATTATGAATGTAATAATAATTTATGAATGAATTATGAATTTAATAATAATTTATGAATGAATTATGAATTTAATAATAATTTATGAATGAATTATGAATCTAATAATAATTTATGAATGAATTATGAATTTAATAATAATTTATGTGAAACAATGAAATAATAAAGGGTTAAATGAGGAATATACGTAAGAATTCTATTTGTAGATGTACGAATAATGTATAAACGTTGGCGTCACTACGAATAATGGATTGAAAAGAAAGACATTCAAGACTGAACAGGAAGTATTTCCTACCGGATGCCGGACAACCGTTTTGTTACTCACATACCGTTGAAATGGACGACGAATATGAGACACGAAGTAAATAGCCCGGAGTACAGTGTCCAGCCATTATACAAGGCAAAGATATATCTATACGATTTAAAAAATCGTTCCATTCCAGTACCATTTATATATAGATGAAAGGTATTGGTATTTGCAGACCCGATATATCATGATATTGCACTTTTATTATTTATTGCACATTGGCCGATCCTGCTGAGTTGATACAATTGCTATGTATACATGCGAGGGTTGTCCTACTTCGAGAGTATCGTAACGTTACGTGCGATGTACTATTCAGGACTAAAAATTGAGCTTTAAGACATGCCTCAAGGGACGAATCCACGATGACAATCAGAAAAGTACGTTTTTTTACAACATTTTTAAACCATTGTAAAAAATATTTTTATTAAAAATTTTCAAATTTTAAACTTGAAAAAAAAGCTGTTACTCTCAAGCGGGCACGATTTTGCTTACGGTTCGAAATGTAAAATATTTTAATTTCAGATGTTTCAACAAATAAACACTTCCAACAAAATATATGAAATATCAGTTAAAAAAATATATATTAGGTGTAAAAAAATGAAAAACATTATTTTCTGGGGTCAACCAATCACAAACTGAGTCAACCAATCATAAAGCTCTCGCTAAAGTGTGTTTAGTACGAAACCTCATACTTCTAAAGCCATCTATTGGAAAAATCATGGATTTCTTTTTACTACACCTAATAAATTAAATATCAATTAAGAAAAAATATATATAATTCGAGAAAAACGGTTTATGAAATACGGATGACAAAAAGTGCTGGAACTTCGTTATTTTTGTAAATTATTAAATATATATGTACATAAATATTTTTGAAATTACACATTACAAGAAAAAAGAAGAGACAATCGATTTTCTGAAGCCATGACGGTGAGTTTTTGCCTCTAGGATTCTCTCGTGACTGTACATATGCCGGGCAAATAAAAATTCTACGGAGTCTGTCCGGCTGTCATGACCTGATTGAGGATGACTATCTTTTTTCGTGGATCGTTTTGGTATCGAAAAAAGGTGGTTGGAAGGAGATCGGGCTACGAATCCAAACAAGCTCTCAATGCTGTGATCCTGAGAAGCCACGAAATATATAACTTACGAAGACTTCCCTTTTGGACACTCCTAGCGAGTTTGCTTCGTATAGTTTTTTCTTCGAGAGTTTCGTGTCGCTCTGAAGTGGGT
Organism: Ophioninae sp. B BG-2022a; assembly: GCA_030522765.1. Taxonomy (NCBI): domain Eukaryota; kingdom Metazoa; phylum Arthropoda; class Insecta; order Hymenoptera; family Ichneumonidae; species Ophioninae sp. B BG-2022a. The sequence goes on along the minus strand of JAPYZJ010002670.1, from coordinate 1,805 downwards.
GGCGTGTACAGTGCGAACATCCATTATTTGTGACGCTGTCGGGTAGACGACAGGACAGGACTTTAGGGTCTTGTTCTCGTAGATATTATCATATATGTGTGCATGAGGAGGGATAGGTCATTTTGAAGACATTTTCGTTCGAGACACGGTCACAAAACCACCGAACGTTCTGACAGTCGACTTTTTGTGGATAAAGCGTTTTCGAAGTGGGGTTCCTTGTATGTATTTGGATCCGAGACGTCACCAGTTTGACTCGTCGATACGAATACGTGAGTACGGCAAGTCTGAGATCTCTTCGAACCAAAGAAATACAACAATACCTCATGGAACTGTCATCTTCGATATATCGAAGAGTATCGAGAGTAACGAGGGAGAAAAGAGAAGGAAGAAAGAAAGAGAGAGAGAGAGAGAGAAAAGCAAACCGAAAGAAACAGGTACAGATGGGAAAGAGAGCCCAAGAAAAAAGGACACCGAGGGAGAGATATCGAATGCGGAATGCGCTAGACAGAAATAAAAAGTGCACCAAGCAACTGGGGTTTGGATACTCGGGAATTTCTTCGATCGAGCACGATAAACTTGCCATGTATTTACTGCTATTGGCTCCAGCCTGATAAAACGGCCATACCGACCACCATAATAATGATTCATGGTCTCCAACATGACACTTCGAAGTAACAATCCGTGTTCGTTACACGAACCAATCGCCCGTGGCTTCTGCAACGAATTTATTGAATCTGGCGCAGTAAAATTGTGTGTGTTTTTTTTTTCATTCTTCTGTACGAGGTTTATGCGAGAAATGAGGTGACTTTTTATTTTCATAAAAAATCATTTATTTCTTCATCAATATCTATTTTTTCCACTCCAAAGTAATTCCCCTTCAGACACTTGTGCTAGTGCTTTTTTCTATCTTCAAAGCACTTCTCGTATGCTCTTTTTGGTATGACCTCGAGCTCTCCCAGCTAAGCGATCTTTATCTCCTTAATCGTGGCTAATCCCCGTCCTTTCATGACTCTTTTCAGTTTTGAGAAAAAAACGTCGGCCCTTTTGAAAGGCCGGTGAAATAGGTGGTTAGGTCATGATTACGGTGATGTTTTTGGCTGACTAATCACAAAAAAACAACGACGTGTCAGCAGATGCATCATTGTTTTCGAAAGCAAAAAATTACCAAGCACAACAGAATAGGTGTAACCATCATATCTATCAAAAACAAACTAAATATGAAAAATCACTGATAAGGTCGACACGTGTTGGAGACATACAGGGTGTCCCAGAACTCAACGTCAAGCCGAAACGGGGTGACAGGATTGATTGTAACCATCATAAGAAAAATCAGAAAAAAAATCTATCCCATGCAGTTTGAAAATTATGGGCAAAGAAGAAAAACCTAGAAATTTGGTCAAACTGTAACCATTTTTCGGTTATTGTGGTTAATTTTTATTATTTTTGTTCATTTAATCTTTGGAACCGTAACCCTAACATTTCTAGAACCACAGTCAATAATAAATTCATAGTTTAACAAATAGTCTTAATTCTAGAAAACTGGAGGCAATTGTGTCATTATTTTTGACTGTGGTTCTAGAAATATTATTTAGGGTGACGGTACCAAAGTTTAAATGAACAAAAATAATAAAAATTAACCACAACAACCGAAAAATGGTTACAGTTTGACCAAATCTCTAGGTTTTTCTTAAATGCCCATAATTTTCAAACTGCATGGGATAGATTTTTTTTCTGATTTTTCTCATGATGGTTACAATCAATCCTGTCACCTCGTTTCGGCTTGACGTTGAGTTCTGGGACACCCT
>JAPYZJ010002669.1:0-32265 GCA_030522765.1 Ophioninae sp. B BG-2022a | reverse complement strand
GGTCCTTATCATTTTTACAGGGGATCAATAGTTGCAGAGTTAAGGTGCGTACAAACTACGCGCGGCAAACCCTCGAACATTGGCGTAGCCGGCAGCCGCACGCTATTTAGACGGCAATGCTCGAGTCGCCGCGCGCGGCGACCCCGGCTACGCCAATGTTCGAGGGTTTGCCGCGCGTAGTTTGTACGCACCTAACTCTGCAACTATTGATCCCCTGTAAAAATGATAACGACCAAACTTGTGGGAAATTGAATTTCCAACAACTTTGTATACCACCATTTTTGCTCAAAAGTTGAAAATTAACGAGTTATTTCAGAAAAAAAACATCGCACAGTCAGGATTGTCCCGAAAATCGAAATGTAGACTCCCAACCACCCTCCCCGACGTTTGAAAACAAAAAATTGCTGTCCGGAATTTTTTCTTATTCAGGCTGTTTTCTTGTCTACCTCGACTGGACTATTAATTCCGTTCCGTCAGTACATCCAGCGGTAGCTCTGAAAGTGACGCAGTCGTAGAAACTGACTCTGAATATGATGAGCACCTTGACAATTCAGATAGGATACCTGAAAATTTAGATACGAGCTCCATATTTTGTGAAGCCAGTTATTCTAGCGCAGGGGTTCCCAACCTTTTTTCTCCACGCCCCCCTTGGCCATTTTTTCAGGCTTTTTTAGTCTATTTTGTATTAGGGAAAAACTCACTACGCCCCCCTTGGGGGGCGCGCCCCCCTGGTTGGGAACCTCTGTTCTAGCGACATATGTGGTGAAGAGTGGATGCAGTGCCAATCTTGCAATTTATGGGCTCATACAACCTGTGCAGGCCGTGAAGGCGATTATTATATTTGTTATTTTTGCCATTAAATTTAATTAAAGTCCAATACATTTAATTTGGCCCCCAGGGTGCCATATAACCCTCACCTAATCTTAAATTGCGAAACTTATGTTTTTAAAAATAAATTAAGTTCTTAATTATTCTGTTGTTATTTTATTTATTCTACAGTTAGACATGCATGAGTCAATGAGTAAGGATCACTATGACGTATTTGCTTTATTTGTAAATGTAGTATTTTTTACATGAGGGCTCAAAAACAAATAAGGGGGCCACATTTTCACCTTCTTCTCTATATCCCCATCGACCATCTTCGAAGGCTATATATGGGCGGCACAATCCCTCACTGGTGGATGAGCTGGTACTCCATTGTGTCCGGGGGTCTTCTCGCGAAAGTATATTTTCGGCAAACTTTTACGATCCAAATCCGTCGGGTCGACCGTTTGACACAATACTTCGTTGAGGATAAAGGTAAGGAGGGTTCGTTTCGTATAAGGAAAAAGATTTTCCAGAATAAAGGAAAAACCTAATTTTTCTCAACTACCTGCTTTGGGATATTTTACCGAGTTTGATCTTCAATGAGAAGTCCGTCGGTTTTTCTGAATACAACGCGCGAGCGACGTATTGATGAAACTTACTTGTACCTGTTTTTTTTTTCAGTATGAATAAGGCGGGCGTGTTTTGAAATTCGGTGCGGCGTGCCAGAGGGCGTTTTTTTTTAGAGATCTGATGCCCTTACAAAATGCTCGGGAACAAAGAAGCGTAAACACGATTTCCGAAGAAACCGCTTGAGATTAACACACGCAATGGGAACACACACGGGCGCGCATACATGGAAAAGGCTCAGACTCGAATCAATAATGACAATAATAACAGAAGTGTGAACGTACGCAAAGACGAGGGGCGAAGACCGTGAGCGCGACGTTGCTTGAACACGTGTAAATTGCCACGGCACGCAACGAACGAACGTCTGTGTGTATACGACCGCGTAAAGGCTTTGTTAACAACGGCCCCGCGAATTACAAAGATTCATAAGAGTGATGCTTTTCGAGCCTCGTGTTTACCCCGAACACTTTCGCGATAATGAGATCCGACGATTTTCTCGAAGGAAAAAACGCACTTGGCGTGTACACGGGGGATACAGAGTTAACACGTGCATCCCTGTAAACGTTCTGCACCGTGACATTTGCATGGATGTGCGGCTAAAATAATTAACAGTTGCGTGACCAACACGAGACAAAGAGAGAGAGAGAGAGCGCGATTTTCCAAATTATTTTAATCTAGCATCGTTCCGTGTGTGGAAAAAGTGAAGAGGGAGTGCTTTTCGTAGAAACAGAATTACAAGGATTCGAGGTGGGAACCTGACGTGAAACGTTCATCAGATGATCTCGAGAGGACGCTCCGAGAACAAATGACGCGCGGCGTTGCGCGCACCGAGTAGACACACTGAGCGGTGCGAGTGGTGGGGGTAAGAAGCGCGTTGGGTGGGGGCGAACTGTGCGACACGTAGGAACGTGCTGCGGCGAGAGATGGCGGCACCTCTCAAGCGCCAGGTCCCGCTCATGTTTCTCTTTACCAACAGAACTCCTAAGGTACACACAAACAGCATTGAGCACCCACATCAACAACAAAGTCACTAGAATAGCGAAGAAATTGGGGATATTTCTGCTGATCAATACGAATGTTCTGCAATCCGAACAAATTTTTTGAGTATACACAGCGGAAATAGGGACTGTTGAATTGTCTACTTCGCATTTCTTGTTTCGCGCAGGCCAGTCACATTTTTTCTCGCGGTCGTGAACACGCATTTGTGCCGCGAGAGGGACACTTGTTTTCGTTATCATGAAAATGGCGCTGCGAGCGCGAATCGACGTGTTGGAGGACACACGACTGTCACACACATCTCAGGAATTAAGAACCGTGTAATTCTCAAGAGAAACACAGATTTCGTCATTGACGGATGCGAAAAAATAAATAGCTGAAAGTTGACAACCTTGGAAAATACAACGAGAAATCTACTGAATCTTAAACTTACTCGTAGTCGAGGATGTTTCAGCGTGCAGTTTGTCCAAATTGAACGTGCATATCCAACCTCCCAACCGTCACTCGTATACCCGAACACCCGCGAGAACTATAATCGCTGGTATCGCACTTTTCCATTGGAACAATGTCGCACTCGATTCACTTTGAGAACTAAACTGATTTCACATAATTTAAACACACTCGCGAATCGTTGCACTGATCATACCGTTTAATTTTATTCAATTTTGTCACACACGGATCGTACACCGCGGAACACCGCGAGATACCCCGGTCTTACCAGCATGGCTGCGCGCGGCACAACTTCGCCCATGGCGCCTTATTCGCTCTGAAAAATATTGCGCGCGCAGCCGCAGCCACGCACGAATCTATGTACGCACGCACATTGGCCTCTTACAGATGCAGTAAAAAAAAACATACATCGCGAAAATGTTATCTATTCTTAAAAGAAGTTATATTAAGATGAGGCTGATTGTTCTTTACGATGGACGTAAATCAGATCAAGCTTAGTAAGAACTTGGCTTTTTCCAAACGTTTCACTGCGCCGCTCTTCATCGAAAGAAAATATTATGATTTGGATTTTCACTGAAATTGGAGGAAACGAAAACTTAGCCATTGTAGATGTTTTTTAAAAAAATGTATTTTATTTTTTATGTAAGGCCAAGTTGCACACTGATTGAGGGGCCGTGCAAGCGAGAGAGATAGCTACTTCGCAAATACCCAATAATTTCTGGAACACATGAATTATTCTTTGTTTTAATATAGGTATGCAGATTCAGCTCTATTGAACGACAAACAACGACTTTCTCTTCTTTTGCCCGAAATGTTATCCATTTAGAAGACAGCTAACTTAGCAATCGGATTTTTACCGACCGGACGAGTAATGTCCTTAAGGCAAGGTGTCGCCCACCGATCGGCCACGAGTGTCAGAAACATATCTGAATTGCAGATACCCAATAATTACTGAAATGGTTCATTTTTCGAGAAAAAAAAGATAAGGGTTGTGATCTCTTGAACAGTTAACATCTGCTATCTCTTTCTTTGCACGAAATGTCATTGGCTTACGCGGTAACTTGGCAGTGGAATTTTTATTCCGTAAAAAAACGGATGCTAGGATTCCCAGAATATTCTCATGAAAATACTCCTCACATCTCGCAGCTAACCGAATGTCCCTCGCAGGACGAAAAAAAAACTACTAAGGATATCTTGCGATGAACATGAGAGGTCCCAATGCTTAGAAGGTACTCCTGATGACATCTCGCGGGTGATCGTGGAGTTCCGCTAATATCTCTGATTCTCGCGAAGCTGTGTGAACTTGGCAATTGAACTTTAATTTCATACATTTTTTGTTAAGTATGTCGTTTTTCAGTTATTTGTAGAACTTCTAAGTGAGTTTTCGAAAGATCGATCCTGCGAATTTTTACGCTGATGATACGGAATTCGACGGTCGCGCCACACAAATTTTTCACATATTCGGCGAAATATTTTCACCGTTTCGCTATTGGAGTTTAGTCTTCTATATTTATTCCGATGGTTTGAGGGAACGCGGTGCGCGTCCGAAAAGTCTTTGCTGATCGCTCCATCGCCCTCGGGTCCACGCATAATGAGCTTTTTGAAAGTAGCTTCGGCTCATCGTTTGTCGCGCAGTATTTACGTGAACGCGACGAATAAAAGGCGAAAAAATTCGTGTCTTAAATAACGCGCGTGTGAGCGCGGTATTTTCGCAGCTCCGAGATTCACGATACACCTCCTTTTGTTCTTGCTATTTGTACGCTATTTTTTTTGTTCGCTTCCCTCCTGCACGATTGTTTTCACACATTCAAATGACATTGCGTGCGCGTGATGAATTATTTGAACAGTGTCGCGGGTGGTGGAGTGGCTGGAGATGCTGGCTTACAATTGAACAATGTCGAAGTTTTGTACACGAAAGTGCAGAGGGTTTACGTTAAAGCGCAAAATAAGGAGGAACGACAGCGCGAGCTCCGGGTCAACGTCGAAATTCACGCTGGCTTGAGTCCCGTATGTCGAAAGGTAAAAAAAAAATATATACGTAAAAGTGTCCGTGTAGGTTTGTACATTTATTATAAAATCGGTGAAGTTGTTATTGAATCCTTAACCTCTTTTTCCAACCAAAAAAGTCTGTGAACGAGATTAAAGTAGTTCAAGGGCCTCGAAATCTTTTCGACTTTTCGTTTTGACGTAAAAACATTAGTGTAAATTTTCTTCTACTTTTTAGAAAATCCCATGTGTTTGGGTTTGTTTTTTTCCCTCCCAATAAGATAACATTTGTTTGGGTTTGTCTATAAATTCGTGGAAATGTAATATCTGCTGGAGTTTGTTTCGTTCTCGTTTAATGAGGTTACATTTATTTGGTTTCCATTCATTCATCAATTAAAAGTTTCTTTTTTTTATCTTTTCCCAATTGCAGAGTCTCTGTGTTCTTCTGTCGGACGATGATGATCCCTGCCTCCTCTATTCACTGCTGATAACGGACGATGATTTCAAAGTACTCAAAGCTCAACAGGGGCTGCTGGTAGACTTTGATAATTTTGCGACACAGCTAATATGTCTGCTGGAACAATGCTCGGCTGCTGGAGCAACCGCGGCCAAAACTCCACCCAAATTTCTCCTCATACTCGCGGAAGAATCCGACTGGGTCTTCAAGCTGGTGGAGACCAACAATTTCAAGCATCTCTGCCATTTGAGCCTCAATGTATCGCCAGCCAGCGACTCGGATCTCAAAACTCATATGGCTGTAAGAATAAAGCAACTGAAAGAAAGTGTCGCTTGCAAGAGCAGGGAAGTGGCTAATCTGGAGTCGACGCTGGGCGTCCTCAACTCCGGTCTGGAAGCAAAGACAAGGGAACTCCAGGAATTGGAACAGAAGTATGAAGCTGAGAAGTGCAGAATGGAAATGTCATCTACACACAGGATAACGATAGAGAAGGACAGGTGAGATATCAAATTGGTTTTAGACATACCGATGGACATTTAGATTCTCTTGGGTTTATTGCCATATGTTTTTAAAGACTTTTTCATGGTTATTATTTTAAAACGTTCACATGTACTTATGCAGTTGACTTGAACGATTCTGGACTAGCCATATAAGCAAACGTAGCTAATGCTGCAAGTGCCTTGTCTCTGGCCAGAAAAATCTTTAAGTCCTCTCATATTAAGTTGAGGAAAGTTTGTAAAGTAGTATTTAATTTTATATACTTAACCAAACGAAGAGCTCTGTGATAAAATTTACTGCAGGCTCTCAGCTAGCTTAATCCAGCCTTGAAAGACATTGGTGTTTATTTAGACCCAATAATGATTCCTAGTCTGGAAACTTCATCACAGTAGTTCAGTGGACGAATGGTAACGAGGCATTTTTTATTTTCCTCTCCTCACTGTCAGTTTTTGGTTTCAGATTATCGCAGGCGAAACTAGAGTGGCAACGACAGAGTGACCTGGAGCGGCACGAGCTGGAGCGAAAGCACAGCGAAGCGCTAAAGAGCTTGCACGCCGAATTAGCCGAATTACGCACCCAGAACACAACGTACAAGGACAAGCAGTCGTATCTCGAGGCGACGAATAAGGAGCAAACGCGGCAGTTGCAGAATCTTGAGAAAGACTTGAACATCGCGCAACGCGATTTGACCCAACTGAGGAAGCAAAATTCGAAACTGGACACGGATTATCACGACCGTGACAAGACGGTGAACGGTTTGAAAACGCGGGTCGCGGTACTCGAGCAGGAGCTCAAAGACAAGACCGTGCTGATCAACAAGCACGGCGAGATGTTGAAAACCGCCAAAGAACAGAAGCAACATCTGGACGAGTTGCTAGCCGAACGTGAAAGCCAATTGCAACGCAAACAAAATAGTCTCAAGAACCTCGGCGATGAGCTGATGAAGGCTAACGAGATATTGACGAAGATGCAAACCGAGCTCGCGTCCACCAAGTCCAAATTAAAGTTGCGCACGAGTATTGCTCTCGAGCAGGAGAGGCTCCTCGAGACAAAGCAAAAGGAGATCGGTCAACTGGAAAGCAAAGTCGAGGCTCTCAGCAAAGAGGGAAGAGACGGGAGAACGGAAATGGACACCCTTAAAGAACAGGTGAAAACATTGCAGACGGTCATCGAGGAGAAGGACAAAACGATCAAGAACAATGACAACGGTGTGTATCAACTTTCATTATCGAAAATACCACTTCAAATCTAATACTGATACTGTCTGTAAAAAACAAACATGTGAAGACCTATACATGCGTATATTCTAACATGAAAATATCCATTTCCGTTTCAGTCATAAGCTGGCTGAACCGTCGTTTAGCGGACAGTCAATCTCCGTTGCAAAGCGCGGCTACCCCGGGACCAGCAATAACGGCGCCCTCTATAGTTCAATTGACGCTGCCCCGTGCGAATCGTTTTTTTCCGAACAAATTTGAGGCTCGTACCCCCGGAACCGGTGGTGGCCCAACTGTTCTGTCGAATCAATCGAGCATGCCGCACACGGGTTTACCCTTGCGAAATCCAATCGTGCAAAATCCGAATATCAACCAGACCGGTAGAACGACAGCGCGTTCAACGGGCGTCGGAATTGGCGAGGGCACGACACCGTGCCTCAGTAATTTCAACAAAACCGGACAGATCACGAGCACGAGTACACCGATGGATCGCGCCAATGGTGGTGGCGGTGCGACCAACAAATTGTTACCGGTCGGAGGTACCGGCGGTGGAACGGTACCGGCTATTATCGAGAACAACAATTTGCCGGTATCGTCGTCGAACAGTAGTACAAAACCCAAAGGCGCGAGTGGCCTCATGATGCAGGGCGGACTCAGGAGAGCCGTCATGGACAAGCCTTTGTTGCCGTCGTCCTACTTTCCCAAATCATTGCACTGAACGTTTTTCTACCCCTCCGCTTTCCCATCTTGCTTTCTCCCATCAATTCGCACTTTCGGCACTTTCTTGCGATAATCGAAAAATCGGAGGATGGCAATTCAATGTCTTGATGTATGCATTTTGTAAAATCGGATTCTCGTGTATTCCGCGGCGTCGAGCTGTCGCTCTCTCTCCTCCTCCTCCTCTTTTTCTTTATCTCTATAGTATTATTTTTGTACAAGCGTGGAATTGTCGCGCGGAACTGTGTCCTGAAATCCTCCAAATATTTCATCCCTCACCCCATCCCGGCCTCGTCCCTGTTTTTCTTTAAATATTAGATCGTACGATAGATAACTAGATCAACAGTATTAAAAGTAACGAGTTATAATACGAGATGAAATATTTGAAGTGAGTAGAGTGTACTGCGAGATATAATCTATTTTTACTACCGTGGCATCGTGTCCTTGTTCTTGTTTTTGTCTTTTTCCATTATTTTTCTTCTCATTTTTGTATATAAAAATTCAAATAAAAATCATATTGTACAAGCAAACAAACTCACGTTATTGTACCCCGTATATGTACAAGCGCCGGTGGCTGTAGTTCTGTACGAATTCGTCAGTATGACCAACGGTGAAACGAGAACGTAAGGGAAAAAAGAAGACAACGAACTGAAAACGGCAAATTCAGTGTACCCATAGACCGAGATATACAAATTGTTCGTCAAATGTACAAATCACATTATTTCGTGTTTTTTCGCCTCTGTACCTTCTTTCAAATAGAATACTGTTATCATCTACCAAGCCTTGTGTCTTGAAACTTGCTCAAATGGTAGATAAAAAAACAACTTAATCTTCGGTACACGTAGACCAATTTCCTTTTTTTTTTGTCTTTGTCCTTGAATTTCATTCTAAATTGCACTTGACGACGGAGCCGCAATCGTTTCGTTGCTGAAGAACTCAACGTTGTCGATTTCTGGCGGCGGTCGATCCATTCGCTTACGCCTGCGTTCGCATTTTGGACATGGCTTGCTTGAGTTGAGACAATCCGAGTGGAATACCGCGTTGCAAACGTGACACTGTTATCGAAAGACATACTTGCTTATTTTTTAGTTCCGGTAGGAAAAGAACAAAAACCCAACGATTAGAGTCTCCATCGTGAGCGTATAGGACGTCAAGTGTCGTGCGACGAAAACTGGTAGAGATAGTCGCGTTCAAAGTCCAAGTCTTAGTCGATAGCAAATAGGAACACTTTTTTCTGCAGTAAAAAATAATCAACGCGGAGTCTGGTTTCTAAATTGATCATATGATTCAAGCGTTTTAAATTATCGTTTAATACTCGAAGAACAAAATCGGATGTGAGCAACCACTTCTTCTTTCGTAACCCCGCATCAGACTTTGAACGCAAATATCTCCGGCAGTTTATTTCGTCTAACAATTAAAAAGCAATAGTTTTACTTGCAATCACACGTTCCATATGCTCGTTAAGGGAACCCTAAGAGTTGTGAATCGTCTACATTGCGACGATTTAAACAAAATTGACTTTTTTTCAAATTCCTCTTAGTAGTTGCCGGTGGGTGAAAGATGTTTGGTAAAATGGGAAAGATATTTAAAACTACTACTTGTACAATTAATTTCTCAGGAATAGCAACTGTCTCTAAAAAGAGAAATCGGGCATAAACAATTTTCCACATCGTACTATATAAAGAAATTAGAAAAAAAAGTTGTCTCTTTTGTTTCTGAATAGACTAGGGTATTATTTGTATGAGTGGATGAAATCATTACCCTGTAGGTCGATTCCATGTCGAATGGGTAGATGACCTTCGGATTGTTGCAAATCTCGCATATGAAGCCTTTCTGGCTACACAGCCAACAGTTGAGAACGTGTTGTCTCGCGAATTCGACGACCTTCTGGAGTTGTTGGGCCAGCATGCCGGAAGGCACATCGAGTAAATCCGAGACCGAGTACTGGTGCACGTGCTCGTAAAGATATTCCCTGGGCGCGACCTTTTTCTGTAGAGACTCGATGATAGGCTCGCGACAAGCGAAGAGATAGGCCCTGAGGAGATTCAATCGTATACGCAACGACTGCAATTGTGCCATGCTGTCGACCGCCATGTAAATTCGAGGATTGAGTGTCTTGAGATTAAGCAATGTTGGGCAATCGGTTAAGTACGTAGCGACCCGCCGACAGACCGGATAATGCTTAAGATCCCAATTGTGTATTATCCTCGAGGGTATGAGAAATTCCGCGTCTGACATACAACTGACGCAGTAATAATTTCCGGTGAACGAGCAGACGTGAACGCGCGAAAAAGTCATCCCGATCGGATGGCCGCAATCGAAGCAGCTGTAATTCTGAACGTCCAGGCCCTTCTCTCGCGGCAATTTGCCGATTTGATCCTCGAGATTGTCTAAAACCTGGCAAAAGAAGGGCCGAGTTACAATTAGTGTCGAATTAAGACAGTACATTTTATCATGAGGCGGTTGGTTTGAATTGGGATATAAAAAACTACTTTTACATACACAAAATACCTATTTCCATGTAAATTCCATACAATATTTATTAAGTTCAGGTTGCATAGACGATCTTGTTTTTTAGTTCATTTTTTATACGCATAAATTTCAAAAACTGTTGATCTATTAGGATGTATCAACCATTTTTATTGGCCTGTGGCAATTACTACTCTTGCTATATGGCTAATGTGATACTGGTTTCAATTATCAGATATAATCATATTGATCTTGAAGAATGATCGCAAGGACTTGCCTTAACTTCCGGTTTCGATTTGGCCCGAGGTCGGGCAGGCTGCTCTCGGCTGTCGTCATTTTGAAGAAATTCATCGAGATCTGGCCATGCGTTGTATCCGGCGTTGTGGTAACTTTTGATGAGAGCGTCATAAGTGGTTCCTTCGCCGCCTGGAGTCCGCGGTGGTTCGATTGTCGTAGCTGTAGAGCTCCGAGAGATGACCGATGCGGTCATCGAGGATTCACCGTCTTCAAAGGACGTGGACCATCCGGGTCTAGCGGCCAATGAATTGCCGATCGCGCCTGTTACCGCGTCAGCGTTCTCTTGTCGGTCCGTCTCGTCGGATATCACAAGATCCGCGCAATTCTTCGCGACCTCGTCCTCACTCGTGTCTGCCGTTTCGCTACCGATACCCTCGTCACAGGTTGCAGTTTCATTCCCACAAGTCTCAACCGAGTCATTGATGGTAGAAGTTTCGATGTCAGTGGACGTTTGAGTTGTATCGAGCAACGCCGTCGTTTTTCCCTCAGGTGACCGAGCTCGTTTCTCCGGCGCCCGTTGCTTTTTCAGCCTGTAAACTTTGCCAACGAGTACACTAGGCGAGTCGCCATTGCCACTTCGTCGCGTAAAATCCTGTCCTGCTGCGATTCTGAGAGCTTCCTCGTCGCTCACAGCACCGATGTTGTTAAGCATCGATTGCGACGAGTTAAAAGAGCTCAGACTGCCAACCGAACTCGCAGTCTCAGCTTCCTCCTGACTGTCACTGCTGTTTATCGTCTTGGCTATGTCAACCGCACTGAAAACAGGAGACGTCTTCATCGGCGGCGACCATATGGCAGCCATCAGCAGTGGCGTAGTCGACCAGAAATTCAGCAAGCTGCTGTTACAGGCCAGCTTGAAATTCACGTAGTCCAAGCTCTCTACAAGACGCTGCGTCACGTCCACCAAATCAGGATCTCTAATAAAAGCGGCTTGCTCGTAATAAGGCTTCAGTGCAGAATTGCCGCGTCTTATCGAGCTGAGGTAACTCGAAAGCAGACCTTCGTTCATCGCCAATCTTATCCAAGCTCTGCAGTAGCCAACCTCACTGACGATCTGTGACATAGACTGGACGCGATCGATAATATCGCGATGCGAGAACACCAGCAAAGGACCCCAAAAGCTCAGCTGTGGCGTCGCCTCCAAATCTGGTCCGCTCAGCGCCTCCGTCACTCTATTCAATAGACTGTCCTTCAATCCATGGAGAAAGACCGCCTCCAGTGCTGAGCACAATGTCATTGTCTCGTCACAATTGCCGATTGGTGTGCCCTCGCTTGCTCCGGATATTCCCTGCACTTCCATCACACTAACGTTCAATTGTTTCTGCAGAGAATCCTTTACCAGATTGTTTTTCCGACGCGTCCTCGAATGTATCTCCTTCAGAAATGTATTCATCTTGGGATCTCGATCGATTGCTTTGCGTGAATATCCACACCACTGTTCTCTCAATGCCGAAACTGATCGTCATGGCTTACCTCGGACACCCGTCGCGCCTGCATAAATAAACAAATGAATCTAGGGATGACATATTTCCAGAGAAGTTGGTGGTTCTCGTGTAGGAATTTCAGAAGTTGTATTTAAAAACCGATACGAACCACAACGTCCTCGGATTTTTTCACATGCGTAAAGATATCACTACAAGGGCACGAATACGGACATAACCTCACAAATTTTGTTAACTGCTTTTTCTCTTGGATGAGTAAGCTTTTCAGGAATAACGACGATGCATTCGCCCCTAGACTATTCACTGACGGAGAGCTTGAAGATTTCCTTTTCCCGTAAATTAAATTTCTTCCGGAGAAGTTTATATGTCGAACAGTATCAGCCATCTCTCGCGCACTTGTATGTCACGCAACGTTATTCCTACTTCCTTAATGTCTACGAACCCTCATTGCCCACGGACATCAGTACAATTGCTCATAATTCGTCACTTACCGCTCTTATCTCTCTCAACTGGAATTCCGAGAAATTTACAAGCGAGATTCGGTCCGTCGATGATCGCGAAGTGGCGCATTACGCCTACGTCCGTTGAAAAATAATTTTGGCCGCGGTAGCGAAAGAATTTTTCACATTTTTCGGCTCTTTGGATGCGTAAATTCGTCACCGTGTTTTTTCAACACTTTTAATTGAGCGCGATTACACGCAAATTCGCGGAAAGTACGCAGTAAAACGCGTGTCTCGGATGATCTCCGAAGTCATCACGACGCGCACGTCACCACGGTCACGGGGGCTATGACTATAAACAAAGTCGGGGCTTGCCTTGAGTACGGAATCGCACCGCTGGGAGTCGCCGCAATGCGATGTTGTCACCGCCGCACATATGATCGCGAAAACGTCACACATACCCATTACGTAAACGTAAATAAACAGTAAAAAGCTATTAAAAACGTATTTTTAATTGGGATTAAGCAGCCTTACGCAAACACACAACCAAGCTAAACAATGTACTGTTCACATTGCAAATGTAGCCTGAAATTGTCAAATAAAATATTTCAACTGAAGGTAACAAGAACTTCTGCTTAACGTGCAGTCGAGAACGAAAATACCTATTTTTTGGCAGTCGGTAATGTACAGACCGTATTTGGTCATTCCCCTCTCAATAATCCGATAGATCCGCGTGCGTTTATCGTTACGCGATTTACGTCACGCGGATTACGCGACAGCTGTTTATCATTGACACCTCGCGTTGACACTTGTTTGCTTGTAATCCGAAGGGGTCATTGACTTCTGAATAGGGTTCAACGAGCGCCGGAACACGGAAATGCTTAGGGCCCCTGATGAAACGTGTTTTATCCGTTAGCGGACATAACGCAACCCAATCTTATGACTGCTAACCTTTGGAAAGACTCCCTCCCCCGTCAGCACCTACCCTGTCGTGAGAACAAATCAATGATAATGCGACGTTCAGGAGAAAGTATTTACAGATTTGTATCCTCATGCAACCGTTAAATATGGGTTTACGGTGGCTCAACGTAAGTCAGTTACCGAATTGACGTCTCAAGCGAGTGGAAAGCGTAACGAAGATCCGAGATTCGCTCGGCGGGATATTTCACGCTACGCGCCATATACGCTCGATTGTAATCCACATCTACGTGTATAAAATCCGTGACGCAATAACGGAAATACCGGAATGGCAAAAATGGTAAAAGCGCGTCGCATTCGTTTCCAAATCGACGATAGTTCATCGTCTTCGTGGCGTTTCGGTACAATCATTTTATTATTAAGGAAAATTCGTGAAAATGCGCGGAACCGAAAATCATCAAGAAAATTATCGAATTTCCTAAAAATACCCGCGTGCATTCGAACTCGTCTCTTTTTTTTTTCTCATCGCTCCCCACGACTATTTTGAGAGGAGGTGTGCACTTGATTCTCCGAAGGAGTTGTGAGCGCACCTTGTGTGAATGACCGAGGAAGAGCACACGCGACACCCGCGGATAGACCTCGCAGTAATTCCTATGGGTCGCTCCCTCCGTCGGGTTGTCTCTCTTCCCCTGTCGCCTTCCCCCTCTGGCCTGGCATGGCGTGGAATCGACGACGCACGGGCGATCGAGGAAACCAGCAGCGCAGGAGAATGACACGAGGCGGGGGGCAGGAGTGGGAAAACGAGAGGAACGAAGAGAGTAAAAGAAGCGTTCTGTGGAGACGGTGCGTCGGACACGGGACAGGACACATTGAGCAAAGTGTTCGACAGGGCCGTAACGATCCAACCAAAATGGCGACCGCTGTTTACACTTTCATCAATGCCCTTCCGATTATTGTTCCTGAAATGTTTCAGGCCTGCGGTATAAATGAGCTTTGTTCGCCGTAGACGATATTTAACTTAACTTCAATCCGCGACTCGGACATAACCTCAAAAAACGCGCAATGACGAGCTTTCAGTTATTGAAAGCGGAAAATATTTAAGCAAAATGCAAAAATCACATCAGTCACGAATTATTTTCTCGTTTATGAAGTTAGTGGTCCCGATGCGCCGGATATTTGTCTACGGCCCTGTGAACTCACGATTATACTGGTTCTGCGGAGAAAGAGAAGAAGAAGAGAGATAGCGCTCGGACGACGGACAAGGGAGAATCGACGGAAAGGCGCGAGAGGGAGCGCGAGTAGGGATAGCGGTAGGCGCGCACCCTGAGCACTGCTATGTTCCGTGTGTGTGTGTGTGTGAGAGAGAGAGAGAGAGAGAGTGAAAGAGAGCTCAATGCATTCGTATGGAGTGCTTATAATCATGAAGGGCCGAACTCGCGTAGGATTACCAGCAAAATAGTATTAGCCGCAGTCCTTTGATGTCTGATGAAGATACTCAATATACGGTGTGTCCCGTTGAAATCCAGCGACTGGAAATCTCTTCGGACTTGTTAACATATCTGTATATGCTTCGTATAGAAAGTTCATTTTCGTTTTTCAGACCCACATATTCAGACACGCGACATCCCTGTTGATACTTTTAAAAAATTACCTCACGATTCGTGGACCAAAAAATGTTTACGGATTTGTTTTCTGCCCCGTGCTGTCACGTGGAATAAAGTAACCGTCATTCATGAACGTAGAAAAGTTTGAGTGATACTGGGCGTCCCCTTGAACTCTGGTAGTTTTGTGCTTTTTTGACTTTCGTGTCAAACTTTTTCTCCAGTGTGAACAATTTCGAAGATACGCTAGAGGTACGTCCGAAACTGAACACCCGGTAGATCAGCCACGATCTGTGCGCAGGAGGGACGGAGTGGTAGCCGTCGGTGCGCCGGCTGGTGGGGGAGGGCAGACACGGCAGGGGAGTACGCGAGTACTTCCCTCGGTAGTCCCTCGTCCCTCACAGTAGTATACTCGCTGGTGCGCTGGGCGGGTGTGCGCGTCAACAACTCTCTTTCTTTCGCTCGCGTATCCATGCACTATTTTTTCTTTTTTCATCCTTTTTTTCTTCACGCTTGGTCACTATTCTTTCTATCCTATCTGCCTCCTTTTTCCGCTCTCGCGTCCATTATTCCTTGGGTTTTTTCTGTCGCAGAGACCGCGCGTTAACTGACGGGGAAATAAATGTAAACAAAATTGGCGCGGATGAGAGAGGGTGTACGTCGAGATACGAGAGACGTACGAGAGTTCGGGTGATATTTGTATTCGGCTGTGAAAGTCAATCCAGGTGCCGCGATTATTTCGAATTTATAGAAGAGGCAAAGTTGCGCGAGAGAACCGAGAAGAAATACGGACGAAAATAAAATGAGAATTGATCTCTGCGCGCGTGAAAATGTCACGTTTGAGCCGATGCTAACACGCGGATGTCTGTTACGTGTGTAGGCGTATGAATCTACGCTAAAATCGCGCAGTCCCCACGTGGTTCGATTCCCCCCTCCCCCTCGGAATCGAAACCTACCGCGGCGTCGTCAAATACTTTTTTTTTAAATTATCGTCGTCACTGCCCACCGCGAATCGGTACGAGTGCAAGAGCGTTTGTTTGTGTTTGGAGAGAAAAAAAATCATGTTCCGAGGCGAGAGAAATTGAAAGCTTTGTAGGGAGGTCAAAGAAAACGCGTTGCGTTTATATTTCGATCCTACGGGAATGAAATAAAAACTGGGGTTTCCCAGTTGCCAGGGACGACCACGCGTGCCACCATAACGCGTGCGAGAAGGAAAAAGCAGGAAGCTCGACAGAATGATAAAAAAGAAACACGACGCCAACGAGGCAGTCACTGGGAATGGGAAAATTTAAGTTTTCCTCGCGGGGATGGAGATGAAGAGACTAGAAGGAAAATCGTTGTCTCGAAAATCGACCCCCTCTCCGCCCTACCTAGTCCGTTGTGTAAATATCCGTGATGTGCATATTTACGAATCTCGCGACGCTGTTCGCTTGACGTGCGGACATTGTTGATGTATCCCTTCCGGTCGCCATATTGGTATAATGATAATATCAATAATAACGTAGGGAGCCGGTGTGTAGAGTTTAAGCATTTCACGCCGAACATGAAGGATACGATTAAAAAGAGCTGTTGAATAAATTACCGATAATAAATCGGAAGAAAACGTCGTGTCACAAGAATCGGCAAAAAATTGGCGTTCGAAAAGATTCGGTAAAAACGTGTCGGCCTATGACGAAGATCGAAAGCAAAAAGCCGCGCGTGTCAAAAATCAACAAAAAGTCGTTATGCCCTGCAACGATTCGCGGACGTGGGGGCTCGTCACTGACGCGCCGAAAACCCTTGTCGACGACATGCCAGAAAGCGATAGAATCGTCGGTCGCGATAAGTCGCGTCTTTTCGAGGTCGAGGAGACTCCGCGCGCATCGAGGAATCGTCACGAGATGGCGCCACGTCCGATCGACGGTGGGTCAAACTCGTCCTCCTCGTCAACGTCCTCGTGTTACGATCAACCGCGTCGAAACGACTCGACGAATTCCTCGTCGTCGTTGATATTGATACTCGAGAGACCCGAAATCCAGGAGGATTCGACAAGAAGAAACGATGCGTCTCCGTGGAACGATGACGAGAACTCTAGCGAGGCGCCATCTCGCGGATTATCGGCGAAAGCGACTACGTCTTCGATCGAAAATTTAGCGAAGAAGGCAGCGTCGCGATGTCGTAGAAAAAGAAGCGGCCTCACGACGGCGAGTCCGAGAAATAATCGGCGACAGAACTCTTCGGGGATGATCCTCGAGGTGCAATCATCCTCGTGCTCATCGGGGCACGAGACCAGCACGGGTTTCGTTGCGACGTCGACGCTCACGAAAAGCGCCGACTGTGGCGCCCTCACGATATCGCGCAACCAATCACGCGCCGCCGCAAAATGGCGCTTTCAATCGGGAGCGAGCGAGAAACAAGCTCGGAGTGTCGCGACCCCGCATAATCGGCAACAAACCATATCGGTAGCAGCGATACGGGGTACAAATGTGGCGCTCGAGTCGCTGCGGGACGAGGACGAGGCCGCGTACAGACTGGGCTCGGCGAGCTGTTACGCGTCAGCGCCATCTTTGAACGCAGCGAACTTGCGCGAAAAGAGCGAACCGTCTGCGCGTCTCTCCAGCGCCATCCCGTTGGTAGCGGACAACTCCGGTCCGTATCCGGCCCGCAGCACTCCTGCCATCTCGCGGATGCTTCGGAAAGAGGGCCTGTTAACCTCCGACGGTCAAAAAGCGCCATGCGTCGCGAAATCGCCGCCTTACGCCCTCCCTACTGTCGATCAACGTCCACGTGACTCGTCGATTTCGACGATCCTCTTACCAACTCAAAATGCCAATAATACACTGAAAACTTCGTCCAGCTTCACCGCATCGAAAGCGATAAGAAAACATCGCCATTCTCGCGTCCTGACGTCGCTGCACGCGTCACTTGGTCAGCTGCCGATAAACGCTTCGTCATGCGCCACCAGCGCCACCGCGACGACCCTCGGCGAAGCGGCCACTAGCCTTGAAAATCTTCAGACCTCCATCAATCCTGATGATCGTCGCAACAACAACGAAGAGACAACTTTTGTCCCGGTTGACAATTTTTATTCCAGCGAGACGAAAAATTCACCCGAACGGCCGAGGAACAGCCTCGAAAGAATTCAACCGAACATAACCTCAAACGCGCCTTCTTCGTTCGCAAATAAGAGCCCGCTCCGCGTCCTCGCGCTCCCGGATATCACCCACGCGTCCAACAATGTTGCCAACACCTTCAGGAACAACCTTGCCACTTCCGGTTATGCCAGTAATCCTAACCACAATAATAATTGCAACAAGAACAACGCGACGTGTAGCCATTCGGGAGGCGGCACTTGTCCGAGTTCCGTGACGACTACAACCAGCTCTCAAACGTCCTCGACCCTCACGAGAACCTCGAATCATCTTGTCAACGGCGTCGTCGCCACTTCGTCCTCATCCTGGACCAATTCGGTCGAACAGGAAACGGACTACGTCGTCGACCCTGTACAGGGCAACGCTTATCACAAAGGCCAATTTCTCGGAAAGGTAAGCTGCTTTTTCTTGCAATTATTTGACTTTTCGTTAATCTTCATCAACGCGATCTTTGGTCCGTGTCGTACCATCCGGTGGTCGGGGTTTGCACTAATCAACATGGCCACCGGAAGTACGCGCCGAGAAGTCGTTTCAAGATCTTTTTTTTAAGGAGGAATCGCCACACATCTTTCGTCACACAAATCTTTTTGTTCCGTACTGAAAATTGCAGAAATAAAGAGCGTGTGAAAAAAAAAATTCTTTCATAAATCTCTCATCTTACAATGACAAAAAATACGAAATTCGTCGAATTATATGCAGGATCTTTTATGAACAAAACATTCTATTCGTTTTTTTCACCTTCGTGATTCAGTCTTGATTGTTATTTTTATTTACTCATACAAAATAAGAGCAGAGACTCCGACAGGAAAACGATATGCTGAAAACTCTAATTCCAATCTTTCGAATTCGGAATGGTCGTGAAAGCAGCGCGAGACGATGAATGAACGCGTGTAAAACGTCCATGACGTTCGTCCCGTACTACGACAGTTTGCGCCATGCGCGCGAAAATATTTCTCTACACGAGGGCAATTCGATTGCGAGAGTGCTCGCAATTGCGAGGACAATAAAGCACGTGACATAAATATATACAGAGTGATGATCGTGTAGTGGCCATGTGTCTTTCAGGGCTTTCGCTTAGAAATGTCGGAACTACAAAAAAATATGATTTTCAATTCTTCTTAAAATTCTATTTGAAAAAGGATGGTATTTTTGTTTCGGTTTGAATACACTAAAAGAATTGAAGGAAACTAATAAAAAAAGGAAAGTCCGTTTTTGAAACCAAACGAAATTCCTCTTTGGAAAAAAAAACAATTTCGTTTGAAAAGCACCGGAATGAAAACCATCCAATCTCGAATGTGAATCATCCTAGAAAATTGTTTTTTCGTGCATCCTGGTATCGACAAAAAAAAAATAGAGGATCTTCGTTAAATTTTGCATCGGCTGGAATGCACCGAAAATTTATTTTTCTTCGAGCGCTTACATTTTTTTTTGCTGTTTTAAGCTACGCGAATCCCTCGATTTCTGCAATCCTGCTAAAAGATCCACCGACCTTGATCAACCATAATTTGATTGTAACAAAATAATGAAACAAAAAAAAGTATAAACCCACTTTCGCGCGCACGGGGTTGAAAATGACATCTTATTTTTAGTAATATCAAAAATTATACTTTGCAGACTTAGTTGCTTCGATTGGCCAAAAGAAATTTGGAAAATAAAAATAAGAGCATTTTCGTTACTTTTGAACGGTGCAAACATCCGCGTCATTAAATAGGATAAATTCCATTGGAGCAAGAATTTCATTCCGCTGTAATAAATACGGAATTTTCATGTTTTTCCAGAAAGTTTTTTTTTCCGTTCAATACCAGTCGCCTCAACAGTACGGCCTATTTTTCCTCGCAGATGAAAAAAAAAAAAAAAAAAAAAAAAAAAAAAAAAAAAAAAAAACAGCCCACCTTATAATTATTATCGTTTGTGAATACACACGTTGGCGCATTCTTTATTCCCCCTCCCTGAAGCGCCCTCGGCCCTCTTGTCGTCGATTTATTTTTAGGAGCCGCGGACGTTGGTACAAACTCGCGACGAGCCAGGAAAATCTTCCTACGCGTTCTCCAAATCGCTCTGCTCTTATTCTCTCTTATTTTTTTATTTCGTTGTTCTCTTTCATTTTATCCGAGTGCTTGGGTGCGCGCGCTACTTTCGCATGGCGAGACGCAAGTGCCTATTGGCATATCGGACGCACTAGGCGAAGCGAGTTTAAGCAAATTTTCACCTCGTTTCTCTATCGTGTTTTCCTTTCGTATTATGAAAAAGAAATCGTCTTCGTATTTGTAAATTGATGCTTAATACTGAGCTAAAATGCGATGGCTATAATAATAATAAGCCGGTAATCATTCTCAACGGACATAACAAAAATAAATAAATAACGAAAATAACAATAAATAATGTGGACGAAGAAAAAAGTGAAAATTGAGCTAAAAATTAATATTCATTTTTCAATAAATAAAATTCAAATCAAATTATTTAATTAATCAAGTTGCTTTAGTAATTAAATAATACAATGTAAATTAATGAAAAACATTCAAACAAATAACATATAATTGAACTTCAAATATCGACAAGCGACCTTAAAAAATTGAGCTAAAAATGTAATAAAATTATTCAATTATTATGGAATAAAAATTATAATCACAATAAAAAAATAAGAACAACGAATAACAATAACTAAACTAATAATAATTATTATTATTATAACGAATAATTAGTCAAATTGAGATGGTCGCCTACATCGAACCCAAACAAACGTCAGTACTCGCACCCTCGAAATTCGTTGCAACATTAAGAATCCATTTGGGCGATACGCAGTGACGACGAGAGTCAGAAGTGGCAACGGCACAGACAGACCGAGGGATGCCACGTATTTCGGGAAAATAAAAAATGTCGGCCAACTTGCCCCGCGACTAAGAGTGCCCGCGTCCGCGGGCGTGAAGGTCGAACTTTGCGTCACTATAGACGAGGGAAGCGGTTGAGAGAAAGAAGGCTCGCACAACTGGACGATTCCACCCGCCCCGGTGGTCTAATAACACCCGTCGATACGTTTTTCTCGATACTGTTTGTTTTTCGAATATTTCGTTTCACTTTTTTTTTCCTTCATTGGCGCGTACAACGGGGAGGGCTTGTGTGTTTAGGACATTGGGAAATCGTCGCGCTCGACAGTGAGCGACCCAACGCTTTCGAGGTAAACACGCGGGAGGAATTCTTTTTCCTTCGTTCGTTGCCCTTTTTTTCACTTGTTGAGACTCGTAGAGAGAGAAAGGGAAAGGGGAGGAGGAGAGAGAGAAAAAAAGGACGGGAAAGTCACACATCTGGGGCCTAAAAATTTACAGGTAGAAGATCCAGATATATATATATATATCGTTTTTTTTTCTGGACGGAAATCTCGGGGCGTCTTCGGGAGAGAAGAAAAGATTTCGGGTCTTCCCGAAGCGTTCCCACGATCCGGGACTATTGATGCGAGATAAATGGACACAAAGGGATGAGTCAGCGAGCTACCATTATTATTAACATTATTATTATTGTTATTAATATTAATTTATTTATTTAATGATTTATTTATTTTTAATGGTAGATTGTATAGTTCCGAACAACGCACTTCCTCAATTTGCGCTGGACATTATTTTCATCGTTATTAAGAAACACAGCGGTTTCTCAGCGCCGGGTAATAAGAAAAGAAAAATCTCGATTACACTACCTCGCAGCGTGTCACTTTTTACGGTATTATAGATTGTTTGGGTTACTGATAGAAATTAAGAATTCGGCGTTTTGCGTGTTCTTAGGTGATCCGTTGTTCTATACCAAATTCCAAATCGGAGAGAAAGCAAAATAAAACACCCCCGATTGCCTCGTGAAGGTACATTACACACAGTAGGATTAGTGCTGGATGAAATGTTCAGGCAAGGTTTTTAGACTTTTTTAGTATAGTTTTTCTTCACGCTAATTGAATTGTTCATAGATTAATTAAAATGATTGGAAGGCCGTATATTTCGGAAAGAGAAGGAGGGAGACAGAGATGATGATGATTATGATGATAGAGTTTATTATGTCCCAATAACACTATCGGGCAATATTATAACAATAATAAATAAATAATTTATGCAAAAATATAATAAACCATGCAAAGATAATACAGAATTAATAAATGAAAAAGAGAGAGAAAAAAAGGGAGGAGAATTCGTATGCATAATGCGTACTGTGGCAAAGGAAAAAAAATGACGTTGTACCTTGCGCAAGCACGCATGCACACTAAGGGAAAAAACGACCTCGCTTCGTTCGCTCGCACACGGCAAGCGGGAGTTCCGGTGGATTTTTTCTATTCAGCGAAAAAGGAACTCCGGGAAAAAGCACAGAAAGCGAAAGAAAGAGAGGGAGGGAGCGTAAATCGTAACCGAGTGCAGAATTCTGGAACGCATTACTGAAGAAATCTCGACACATTGTAGCATCGGCCTGTACGTTGAAATCTTCGAAGATCTAATAAGTTATGTACGCGTGTCAGGGTTGATCCGAAGGATGATACGAAGGGAAACTTCCACATTCTCGCTTTCCCCAAACATATTTCAGCTATTTGATGTTTTTTATAACGAACGTTCTTTACAATCGTATTAATTAAATTTTACAATTACAATCGAACGAAAATTCGATCGTTCCTTCGTGTCTTCTGATTGCTGTTTTTTTTAATGGTAATAATTATATTTAAAAATAATAATAATATATCATTATCATTGTGATAAATTTCATTTAAAAATAATAAATTTTATTTAATAATAAAATAATTAAAAATAATACATTTTATTTAATTAATAAATAATAATAAATTGATAAATTTTATTTAAAAATAATAATAATATATCATTATCATTGTGATAAATCTCATGAATTCTTATCATACGTCATTTTACATAATTACACGATTTATGAATTATTATGATTTAATACCGATAATAATAGTAACGATAACAATAAAATGATAACACTATCACACTCGTAACGATAACACGAAAAATGAAGAAAATTCGTCGTTGTTATGAACTACACATAATTAAGAACAATACTTCAACAATAACGATTGCACGAATGATAAAATAGTAAAATTTATTTTACCACTGAAGTCAATAATAAAAACAAATTCCAGCAATATTGTTGTAATAAAATAAATTTGATATTCAACAGCTGTAACCGATGTATTGACGTTTTGAAGGAACAGAAAGAGAGTGCGAGATACATTAAGGGTATTTGTATTATACTCGTGTAACATATGTAAACGTAAATGAATATCTGTACATCAATTCAAGGGGGTGTGCCTGGGGGGGGGGGGGGGCGATTCGTCGAGCGTGCGTTCACGCATACATACAGAAAACCGTTGCTCGCACGGGCTCTTTTTCACGGCTGAATCGGCCGCCGAGACGAAGCCGGAAACGCGTTCCTGATACGTGCTACGTGTTTTATATTCTCACCGATAATAGTCCGTAAAACGAGAAACATGCTCGTGTACGAATCGCCAATTGTACCGCAACTTTTGTGACCGACACGTGTACACTCCTGGCAAAACGGACGAAAGCGGAAACGCCGAAGAGCGTCGTGGAGAATGAACGAGACGAGAAAAGACGGCGAGGGGTCGGGGGGGAGGGGGAGTGTTTACGCAAAAACGAGCAATATCACGACAGGGCGAGGACGAAAGAGATGAAAAAAAAAAGGGATGGGCGATCATCCGGCGCGCGCCGGTCAGCGTACGCTCAAATAAAGACGAAGTTTGCATTTCGTTACTCGATCAAGCCACGACTTCCGTAACGGCGTCGTGTATACAGGGTGGACCGAAGGTCACGTCAAACGAGAAAATCCAAATGGACATCGCGTTATTCATGTGTACTTGTGCAAAAGGGAAAAATGTCTGAAAGTATTTCGTACCGGAAAAGTCGAAAAATTCGTTTTTTTTTTTTTCGAAAAAATGCTTTATTTTGGAAAGAACCTTTTTTTGAAGTAAAATAAAAAGGCGATAAATCTCGATACTTGTCGGTCATCATCTCAAGCGAATGCTGATTTTCCACTAATCGTAAACTCTTTTTATTTCTTTTGCTATATGTATCATTTTTTGAAACGTTGAAGTTAAAACGTTTTTTTTTTTTGTGATCGGACTTTTTTCGAGTTTTGTCTTTATCTCAATTGAACTTTTTCGCGTTTGGATTTTTTTTCTAGTTTGCACTTTTTTTGAGAATTAACTTTTTCGAGTTTGCATTTTTTTTCAAATGTCTATTTTCTGTTTCGACTTTCGACTTTTTTTCGAGTATGGACATTTTGAATTGGGCTTTTTTTGCTTATTTGCTCTTCAGTGACCAAATTTCCCAAACTATTTCGACCCTTTTGAACGTCACTTTATGAGCCACCCTGTATAGTGCACTGCAAGGTGGAGAATCTACCCCTCTGCCCTCATATTTCTATTGTTGTTATTCTTTTTGCATAGCATTCGTTAAAAACCTGCATCCTTCGCGCACGCGCATTCCCAATAAGCACGAGTCATGCGGTTTCCATTATTCTCATTTTTTCTTACTCCCTCCCCTTATCTTTTATTGCCACTTCAAGCCCACGCAAATACGAGAAAAATCGCGGATAACTTTCCCCTTCGACTCTCACTAGGCTCGGGATAAACTTTATTATTATTATTATTATTATTATTATTATTATGATTATTATTATTATGGAAGTGGAAGTATTGCACAAACGTATACAGGGTGTCCCATGTAGGAATGGAAAAATTATGATATCCGATTCCACCAATTCCATCGGTATGAATGGAAAAATTGGCAAAAATCGGTCGAAATTTGAAATTCTGCCAAAAATCGAAAAATCATCGGATCTGAGTAATTCAACCGGGAGTTTGAAGAGAAAATGATAACGAAGAGATTGAGCACAGGGTAGAGTGCGAAATCCTAAAGGAAAAAAAGTTATCAATGATTGACACCCTGTATACATCATTAATGTATCGACTATCGATATTTCCATCATGGAATGTTCTTTTCAGTGCACATCGTATATTTATAACGAAATGTAATAGTTATTGCAAGCAAGTCTTAAACGATCGACAAGCAACGAAATTTTCAAATTCCGAAAGTCCCGAGTACACATGTGGCGGTGACGCGAGTCGGCGAGTTCTAACCTGTCATGCGCGTGTCCGAACGTGTTGCAAGGGTTTCAAGAGTACCCGCAAGGACGCGTGAGAGCGCCGCGTCGAGCAGGTCACATTCTCGACTCGCAAGAACTTCCGGGCCGTTACACTTTTTCAAGCTCATTGCCCTAATTCGTAAAAGTATTCGAAAATTTCAAAAAAAAAGTGAAGTGTACTTTGTAGCATAAGAAGTATTTATAGAAAATTTTATTTAGAAGTTGATCATGGACCAGTAGCCATAATTGTCGACTATTGGTTCGAAGGTTGCGAGTTCGAATCCCGTGTACGGATTCTACTTTTTTTCGGATTTTTCGTATGATATCTATTGTGATTATCATGATAATAATAATGATGACGTAAAAATGTTGGAAGTACAATGTAATATGCGGTTTTGCTAGATATAGCGGAGCAGAGAAAATACACGTCGTGATTCTCACGGTAAAGAGGGGCCTGTGGGGAGGCACCGGGCGCGCGAAGGGAATGATAAAAAAAGCGGTGATTTCACGAAGGTAGCGCTGAACAAACCGGCGTTTCTCTGTCTCTCCCTCTCTCTCCTTCCTTAACCCGGGGTCTACGAAGCCTACAGTCAGTTTGCAGATTCTCTCCCTGGGCATAACTGGATTTCAAACGTGCAACCGAGCCGCGTATATAAATACACACGCACACACGCTCGACCTCTCCTCCATACGCTTACCTACGGAACCAAGTGGGAATTCATTCCGTTCTGTAATCCCAAAAGAAGAAGAAAAAAGCACGGACTCGTCTAAACGCGTATTTACATACGAAAACACACGGACTAATCCGAATCGGGGTTTGACGCTCCGTGCGACGCGAGCGCGCCGCAACGGCGTTCGTTGGAATTACGAGGGCGTGTGGCAGCGAAATATCATCGTACCTTTGCGTAGACACGTTACTCTCTTCATTCGACTGCGCGATTAGTCAGCAAACGAGTTCGATAAACGCGCGCGCGCCCTCTCTCTAAAGCTGTACTCGCGAATGACAGGAACAAAAAGAAACGCGTCGTCCGGTTTTTCGTCTATACAGATATATTCGTAACGAGCGAATTTGAGACGATATATATATCGCGCGAGAACTCGCGTGGATAACAGCTGACACACGTATATTATAAATGCTCATGCCCAACGATACATTTGTGTATTCGCATCGTTTGCGTTCACTCAACCGGTTTCATACTCTCCGGTTACTTATAATAATAACAACAATAGCGATAATCGGAATAAAGAGAATTACACATTGTTGAAGTAATGATGATACATTTTAATAAACAAATAATGCAAATTTTCGATTTGCGGAGGAATGGGCAATAATAATAATTATCACGAATCCGGCAGACGCGGACTACGACTATTTAATATGAATATTTTTCTCGTTTTTGTTTTTCTTTCTTGTTTTCATTTTTTTGTTTTCTTTCCAATATAAAATTCGCGATAATCTCGCAAAAAGTGGTATTCTCGTGAGAACGACGCGCGAAGAAAACTGGTTTTTTTCCCGTTATCCCCGATAACCCGTCGAGAGAATTTTCTTTACGCGCGACCCCCCGCGGTACGCAAATATTGAACCATTCAGCGAACCTGATGTATAAGACAACACTGACGACGAGTCTTTGGCTGTGGCGCACTGCCGTGACTCGCGGCACGGAAGAAGGGAAAGGCGATTAGAGAGATCGCTAAAGCGAGAGAGTTACTGTGAATTAACGTAACGACCTCGAGGAGACCTGTTCGCACATACGCGCGTGGGCGATTAAAGCCCGTGCGAATTTCATTCCCGAATGAATTTTCCATGAAATATCATAATGCGTTGACGCAACCGAATTCTTCGAAAGTTTTGCCTTCGTTATTTATTTTTCGCTACGCCTCGAGTCTCGGGAACGCGATTTGAAAATCGAAATTTTCGATACCGTCAATTGTTTAAAGGACCGTTTTCGTTATCGGCGTTGCTGCTATTCTTATCCTTATAAATAATAATAATTAATAATAACAATAATAATAATTTACAATTGTTGTAAATTAAATAACAATTACTATTGAATAATAACTGTAACAAAAGAATTTATTAATGCCCAAAAATCGAGAGAAAATGCGCGTGTGACTTCGATGTCTCAGTCTTTTGTTTTCACGAACTGAAAAAGACGAAAATAGAACTATGAACCATTTTAGCGATAACGGACGGTCTCGTCGCAGCGCGAAAGTTCAATGACGAGATCGAAGTTGGACTTCAGTCTTCGTTCACTCGTAGAAGTCGCGCCGCTGCACCTTGGACCAATTTTATCGGGGAAACTCGACGACTTTTCCGCTCTATTGAGTTTCTAACCTGTCGACGATCTGGCGAGCGCCGGTAGCGAGAAAGAAGCAGAGTAGAGAAAGGAACGAGGATACGGGAGAGAGTGAGAGAGAAGGCTCGATGTTGAGCGGCGAGAGGGTGGGAGTGAAAGAGAACAACCAAGTCCGTGGAATGTTTGAAGGTTATGTCATATCGCTCTCTTTCTCCTTCTCTCGTTCGCCTTCTCTCTCACTCACGGAATCGGATAAGCGAGCACGGAGTCGAAATATTCGCGACACTCCCTTCGATCTAATCCTGGAGAGAAACGGGGTCGAAACGATACAACTTCGCGTTACGTGCGTGACGCGACCTCTCGCGTGTTCAACTTGTAGCTTGTCGAATGGGCGCGCGTGCGCACACTGCCCGAACTTTTTTTTTCATCCTTTCGCCCTCCCTTTCATCCTCTCTCTCTCTACGTTTATATTCATACTTTACAACCGTTATTTCATTTTTTTTTCGTTCCTTACGTCTTGAAGAAAGAAAAACACGAGTAAACCCAAAATGTCACGTGGGAACGGTAGACTTGCGTAAACGTGTGCGCAACTATGAAACACTACGAGGGTTAAGATCGGTGGTTAGCAATTCTCCCGCAAGATGGAACATAAGGGAGCTTGAATTTCACACGCTGCGGCAGGCATTTCACTCGATCGTACACGCGGAATTTCCGCTTTTGCTGAGGCTTCGCGTCAAAACGCACGTCAAGCGTAAACAAAAAACACTGCTATATATATATATATATATATATATATATATATATATATATATATATAAGGTGTAGTAAAAAGAAAGCCATGATTTTTCCAATAGATGGCTTTAGTTATCTGCATCTCGCATTGCATAAGTCCGATCGGTTCACGCTAGATGGCGTTAAAACGAGAAGATTTCGTACTAAACAAACTTTTGCGACAATTTTTTGTGATTGATTAATTCACTTGTGATTAATTGACACCCTAAAATAATGGATATATTTTTACTACACCTAATATTTTCATAGATAAAAGCAACACGTTTGCACCGATAAAAGATGCGTCGAACAAAAGTGCATCGACGAAAGTTTTTTTTTCGAATTTTCACAGTAGCCTAACCTTATAGAACTTACACAGTCTAAAATTGCTCCGCGATCTATTCGACCCTAAGTGGTTTTTTTATTACCTGAAAACCACTCATATCTTTATTACTATTATTATTATCATCATTACAATGATGATAATGATAATAATAGTAATAGTAAGACTATATTATCATCATTAATTGCAAACAATATCAATAATGATAAAAAAGGGCTGTCAATAAATCGTTCAACCATTTGGCCCATCAGGATTCATTTTGTCGAATCAATATCAAGTAATTTTGTAATTCCATGATATTTCAGGGTGGATTCGCGAGGGTCTACCTCATGACCGACGTGGCAAACGGAAATCAGTACGCTTGCAAAATCATACCGAAGAATCGTATGCAGAAAATTCACATTCAAAAGGTAAGCCTCCCGTCGTACTCGGGGATGAACAACACAGGCCTGCAAAAAAAATGTCAAAAAATTGTTTGAAATTTGACGACTGACTTTTATGTACTTTTCAGCGCTGAATTCAAAAATGCAATCCGTTTTTTTCTATCACGTAAGGTTTTCTTACAAAAAAGTATTTTTGGGTTTAATAATATCAAAATTTAAGCAATTTTTCACATTTTACCAAAATTATACAATTTTATTTTATTTATAAATCAGGTTCTTAACTACATTTTCAGTACACTTCTATTTCTCTTTAAGCCTATAAGTCATTATAATAACGCTTTCGCTTGTTGTCGAAGCTTCTTTTGTTGCTTTTCCGGCTGTGGACTCGTTGAGGATCATCTCTCTTTAACATCCAGCAGTAGTCTGCTATCATGTTGACGTTCCATCTTCCTTGGTATCTTCTTTCCATTACCTTGATGTTTTGGTGAAATCTTTCACCCTGCTCTTCACTTACATCACCAAACTGAAATTCAAACTTACTAGAAGACTGAAATGTGTATAAAAATATCAAAAAAAAAAAAAAAAACTATACAAGCAATTTGTGAAATAACTGTACGTGATGGAATTTTTTCACTATTTTTTCTGAAATCAGCGTTGAAAACACCATAAAAATCACTTATTAAATTTAAAATAATTTTTATGTCACAGACCTGTGTAATTTAATAAACGATCCTTTCTAATTCAATACCAGAAATCACGTACACGTATCCAACGATCGTGCATTTGTTTGTTTCGTATATTATTGACAAACCGGAACAAAACTTCAATAATAATGAAACGTTTATTCTAATCGACACTTTTTTTTAGATCTTGTTTCGTGAATTCGCGAGTCGATGAATATAGAGCTACAAAAACTTGGGTTTTTCTTGCAGTATAATTTTTAACGCGGGACACATGTCGTGTCGGGAAATTTCGCTTGAACGCGTTCCGCTTTGTCCCCAGATCGCACGTGAGATCATGATCCACAAGGAGCTGAATCACGTCAACGTCGTAAAGATGCATCACTACTTTGAGGACAACACAAACGTTTACATGTTACTCGAGCCCTGTCCGAGAAAGGTGAGACCTACATTTTTTCTTCTTCTTTTTTCCCCCGTCTCTTCTTCCTTGGGTTCATAGACAAAAAGTGAATAAGGAAACGCGAGCTATTATCAATTGTACATTATTGATATCCAATTTATAAAATTATCGATATATTTTCGTTCTCAGCCGATTGCATTAATAATTATAGTAAAATATTGTAACTACAATGATTCATTATTACTATAAATTATTATTGACGAATTTAATTATTATGAATCAAATTAAAAAAACATAAATGAGAAAAAAATAATAAACATAAGTTGGACCGAATCGATTAAAAAAAACATTAATTATCATGAATCGTATATTATTAGGCAGGTAATAATAATATTTCTTCTTCTTATTATTATTATAAGTTATCGTCCGTTAGAAATTATATTTACATTATGTCGTAATTATGTCCTAATTGCAAACATATTTTACTTATTTTATTTTAATTAAAAAAATGTTTCAAAACTATTTTTGTTTATTGTTTTATTATTTCAGTATTATTTCGTATATCAAATGTTCATAAATTAGATAAATGAATATCAATAAAAAGACAAGAATGGCCATTAGCTGATTAGGGAAAACCGGTCGATTTCCGATTGTTCGGAGCATTATTGTCGAATGTCAGACACACGGAGTCTCGGGAACGAGTTTTTAGAACTTGGGTAGGGAAAACCCGCGATAGGCCAAGTAGGCAGGCAGTTTCCTCGTCTATTCAATCATCCGGCATTAAAACTGGCACTTACTGAACTTGAGCAAAGCTCATCATCGGGCCTTCGTGCGAAGCAGTTCGACCTTCGCGAATAACCCCCGCAACGAACTAAACGGGGCTATTCCGCTCGGTCGACGAGTCAACGAGGCTTGAAAATAAGCCTCTCCGAGACGTTTTCCCTCCGCGCACACATACACACACGTATACGCAAACGTAGATTTTCAACACGTATGCACATTACTGTAGCGTAATGAAAGGCGAAAGATCGATAAATAACGACGGATATTGGACGAGTGTCGAGGGGACACGAAGAATGAGAGCGACGATGACGCGATCTTCAAGAGAGCGTTGGGGGAGGGGGGGGGGGGTCGTTCATCGCGAATAACAAAGTGCGCAAGGGTCTTTTATTCTCATAGCTCGAGAGATAAATCGGGTCATGCTCCTTCAAAGCAGATCCAAGCGTGCCAGATATTCTCGCAACGTGGATCCCTCTTCTCCTTTTCTCCTCTTCGTTTCGACCACGCGTCAAACCACGGCTGACGCCCTTTTGTCTCCAACGACCATCATGGCCAGCGACTTGAGCGTTTCGATCGATAAGGACGAAAAAAGACAAAAAAACAGATAACGAAAAAAGCGCGTTACCATTCCTGTTGTTTTCACCACGTGACATTGCCGCTATTTTTTTTTTCATCCACTCGACTCTCTCGACTCATATTTGCTCTTGATTTTCTTCGTATACTTCTGTTTTTATTTTGTTTCTGTTGTTTCTCGAATCGATTTTTGAACCTGTCGTTTTTTGGTTTCTACGATTCGCAGAGCCTCATGCACGTGCTCAAGTATCGTGGCAAAGTCACGGAACCGGAAGCGCGATATTACATGAGGCAAATGGTGACCGGTGTCGCTTACATACACTCGCAGAAAGTCGTGCATCGGGATCTAAAACCGGGCAACATGTTCCTCTCGGACGGAATGATCGTCAAGATCGGTGACTTTGGCCTCGCGACCAGACCGGACGGACAACGTCGCAGGGTGTAAGTTTCACTCATCCTGTAATCTTCTAATAATCGCAACGTTCCAGTTATATTGTATAATGCTGCATTCGTCATTTTTATTTTTTGCCACTTTCATCAATTTGGTTCGTCGCTCTGAAAGGGTTTTAACGATTTTATCAATTACAGTCAAACCTGGATAAGCGAGAGATAGAGATTTCTCACTAAACCGAGTTTCTTGCTAATGCAGGTACTTGGGTAGCGTTTCTCTCTTATAGGGTTACGCAGCAATAAAAAGTCACAGCAAGTACGAATGTAGTAAATATGATAAAATTATGTGCATGATATGCACAACATATATTATGTACATATATATTTTTAAATGCTTACGAAAACGAAAATTCATGCACTATGTAATTTTATTTAAAACTTATTAA
>JAPYZJ010002668.1:0-14025 GCA_030522765.1 Ophioninae sp. B BG-2022a | reverse complement strand
ATTTGTAAATGAAGCTCGACTGTCGCTTATAGAGGTATAGATAAGTAGCAGTCTCACTTACGGAGGTCTATGAGGGAAAAACGACTCTCTCTTACAGAGGTTTCTGTTTCTAATAGAGGTTTTGGGAGCTTAAAATGACGGGTCCTGGTTATTACTCTCACTTATAGAGTTTTCTCACTTATCCAGTTCTCACTTATCGAGGTTTGACTGTATTATAAAACCCAACATATTTAAACGATTACAAATCATTTTCGTTGGTTTCCAATTATGCAAACTTCAAGGTCATTAAAAAATACACGAAAATTCGGCTGCACCTAAAAAAAGGCTTAAAATAGTTTAAAGAAGCCTTAACAAGCAAATCAACTATTCCCCTTAATTAGACACTTCTATAATTACGCTCATTACCACGATAAATCAGACCCAAATACAGAGCCAAATTCGAACCGGTTTTCATGCAATTTCCATTGGTATCAACAAACAAAAATGGAGGAAAAGGAAAGTTCATTGAAATTTCAGGACGATATGCGGGACGCCTAATTACATAGCGCCAGAAGTGTTGTACAAGCAGGCGTACAGTTACGAGGCGGACGTGTGGGCCCTCGGGTGCATACTGTACGCCCTTCTGGCAGGGCAGCCACCATTCGACACATCGACCCTGAAAGAGACATACGCGAGGATCTGCAACAACCGTTACAAGAAGTTGGATGAAAGCGTCGTATCGCGGAACGGTCAGGATCTTATACGTTGGCTGTTGCAACCGATACCGGAACTGCGGCCGAGTCTCGAGCGCGTCAAGGAGCACGCTTATCTAACGATGGAATACGTACCGTCTCGATTGTCGCACACGTGCTGTTATCGCGTGCCGCTTCTCCCTGGCGCATCCAACAACGAGCAGAGTCACGTCGCGCGTCAAATCGCCACTTCCGGTCAGACCGAGGCGAACAACGAAAACGCGGGGGTGTCGCGCAATCTCGTTCCTCATCGTAACAACGCTGATCACGAAATGGCTACGCGCACGCGCGAATCGCCGGCCCTCGCCGCTGGCGCCACCACGATCCCAGCGCCGCAAACGCCCGCAATTCCAACTACGAACACGATCAATTCAAAAATACGCGCGAACAATGTCACGATTGGCACGGATAACGCGAGAATTCGTAACCCCCAGGACTCACAGAAAAAACCCAAAGTCGGCAACTGGCTGTTACGAAAATTGCCGAAACTTCCGAGATTCGGACAACGCCTGACGAGACTCCTATGTCCCGAGGCGAAAAAACCCGATATCCTCATGATGCATCGAGCTATCGAAGCCTGCCTCGTTGACATTCGATCGACACGCGCTCACGATAATCCCATCGTCGTCGATCGTATCACACCTTTGTTCGTCACCAAATGGATCGATTATTCCAACAAGTACGGCCTCGGTTTTCAATTGTCCGATCGCTCCGTTGGTGTACTCTTCAACGACAGTACGAAAATGAGCTACACTCATGATAGAAGGTACGTCTCGACATGATAGTCGACTTTTTTGCGTTAAGCGCACGGCGCAACTTCGTCCAATTGACAATCGATTTATCGAAAACTGGTTCCATTGGTGATACTAAGCTGCGGTCGTTATATTAATATTAAATTGCACAATAATACTATACTGGTAATATTCATAATAATATTGATGGAAGGAAAGAACAAATATCAGAAAGAAAGATTCCTTTTTCAAATAATCAATTAATCGCCATAATGGTTCATATCAATTTCCGTAATATAACAACTAATGGCTTTTCTTTGACTTTTTATTTACTTTCTTTATTTTCTAGTGATGCGCGAAACTTTCGTTCTCTTTTCGACAACTTCGAGATAGAGTGTACGGAATATTATTCTGATCCTTATTTCTGCTATGATCGTTATTATAACTATTAATATATATTCTTCGATACATATTGCATCATTTTATACATAATGACTAAGAAACTGTAGCAGATAATAATCTAGCGTTCACGTCACTAACATCATTATAATTATTATCAGCATGTCCTCAGAGAGCTTCGATTCTTTTATCTTACGTGCTCAAAAAAAATCTAAAGAAAATAATATTGACGAAAAACTCAATAAACCCAAATGTGATATGCTAAATTTTTTAAATCCTGATCCTGAATCTTTCATCAGGATCCTGATCTGATTGAGATCATGGTTCATCCTGATCAAACCAAATCTGATATGCTAAATTTTTGTTTTTGGTCAAAGTTTAAACTCACTGACTTTGGGAATTCCTTTGCAGACGAGTGGAGTACGCGACAACGGAGGATGAAGTGACGCGTTATCGTCGCGAGAACGACGTGCCAACCTCGATGGAGGAGAAACTCGAGCTGCTTCGCCACTTCACCCACTACATGGACAATTTTTTGACGAACGGCGGTGAGATACGTGAGCATCGCGGTTCGACGGTGGGAAAATTTGCGAGAACGAGTCAGAGTACGGGGGGCAACGTGCCGCGTATGAGACGTTGGTTGCGCACCGACAAAGCGATAGTGATGGAATTGACGGTTCCACTGTTGCAAGTAAACTTCTTCGTCGATCATTCGAAAATCGTTGTTTCCGAGGGACAACGCGGGCGGGGTTATCTGGTGACGTACATAGATGCGAGCCGTCAAGCAGCCACTTATTGGCTCAACGATCTCCGGCACTTTGGCTGCACAGCTGAATTGTACGAACGTTTGAACTACGTGTCCAAGGTGATCGGTGAATTGGAGAACGACGCGATTTTCGAGACCGCGACGAATCTCGTTCATCAGCATTGTAACAAAGCTTTGAGAACGTGAGATCAAAGCTCCTCTTTCTTTTCCGTCTCCGTATTGTTTGTCTTCATTTGGATCGCTCTTTTTTCATTCGCGCCACTTTTCTTCAATGTCCGGTCGCCGTTCGCGTCGGTATCTCAAAGTGTTCTCTCGCGATATATCTGCCGTTAGCAAGTAAGAGGTTTACGCGAATATACGTACAATGCGATTCAACCGAGAGTTCGCTTTGTTGATTCGCCCAATGGATGATCATCAGGATACGGAAAGCCTGCTTTGCCAAAAGTTATTCAGCATTTAGTGAAACTCTCTTCCAACTCTCGATCCAAAATCTTCGAGATAGTTCTCCTGTATTGGAAAAGGATAAAGAATCAATAGCACTTTCCGTGAGATTGTAAATTCCACACTAAAATCCAGGTTATATGTAGATATTTATAATTGTACAAAAGGGGTCAATCGCTCGCTCAATATTTTTTTCTTAGAGGCACCCGGTGAGAAATTGGTAACAAGCAACAAAAAAACTGCAAACGAGTTGACGTTCTATTTTTTCTATTGTAATTTTGCACAAAAGTTACTCGTTGACGGAGAAGGATTACTTTCTATGTCGTCTTTCCATTGAAAAAACAGAAGAAAAAAAAATCTAAAAAAAAACAAGAACAAATATAAAGCTGTTTATTTATATTTGTATAACCATTGATTTAGCCCATACTCGTTGGCTTCTCACTCAGCGTTCAGCCTATGGATAATTCCCATAATAAGATTCCATCTCAATGTTCTCTCTTATTCTCTTTGTTGGAATTTTCAGTGCACTTGCTTGGCCAGCTTGTTGTGCCTGTGCAGTTTGTGCGCAGGCCATCCATTTGACACAAGTCTTCACGCGCACTCATTCATGCTTTCCCTTGTAGTATGGTTCAGCTACTTTGAAAATTCATTTTTCACTTCCCTCTCGATAACTCCCTTTGGTTAGTTCTTTATGAACTACTTTCTTTCGTTTATTTCCTTTTTCCCATTCTTATCAATAACTTCAAAGCTTTTGATTAGCATTTAGCACTTTCTTCGAATGCCTGTAAACATTGTTGCGGGAATACTTCTTTGGTATACCATAGTTAACGAATTCGTTTTTTTTGGTGCCTCATTTTCGGTGCTATTTGTTGACAATTTTGGTTGTCTTCTCGAACGATAATCCACGCTATCGAAAAAACGTCGTTCTGGCGCCAAAAGCCTCAAAGAGAATAATGAGAGCGCAGAGGTTTCTTTGTTCTTCACTCACCGGACGATTATCCAAGAGCTGGCACTTACCTTCCTTTCTTTCGACGGGAAAACCGGTATTTCGTAATTGAGGGCATTCCAAAATCCAGATTGTTCGATTTGAACGTGTACAACCAACCTCCCAATCGTCACTCGCACGGGAATTGTCAACGTCTTTATTGCACTCGATTCACTCTGAGAAAGAGACCGATTTCGTTTGCTTCAAGTAAACTCGCGTATGGTCGCGTCGATCATACCGTTTGATTGAATTTAGCCTCCTATCTTCCAGAAGAAC
This sequence comes from Ophioninae sp. B BG-2022a, assembly GCA_030522765.1. Lineage (NCBI taxonomy): Eukaryota > Metazoa > Arthropoda > Insecta > Hymenoptera > Ichneumonidae > Ophioninae sp. B BG-2022a. Next base: position 9,696 of record JAPYZJ010002668.1, on the reverse strand, counting down.
AACGTCGTTTCTCCCCTAATAATAATTTAACCCCTCTCTGTTTTTTTTCGTATAATTTCGTAGAAACTCTTACGGACGATCCAAGAGCGATGTGACTTTGGGCAAAAGCGGCGCGAATAATTCCGTATCCGTTTGTACATATATATACATCCGTACACACATATGGCGACATCTGCAATGCCTCGGTGATCCTAGTCAGGCCATAAAAGCTTTACGTATTAAGGAATAATAATGTTGCGTCACGAAGATTCACGTGACGAGGAAGAAGGGAAGGGAAAAGGAAAAATGCCTCGTCACGACGAGGATGGCTTCTTTGCCGGTTGTTCGTTATATTGTTCTTCTATTACACGATTCGTGGCTTATCGCGCGATCCCCGAGAGGGAGAAACACGCTTAACGCTTAGCGCTGAGATTACGCTCTTTCGAATTATCGTAAGACGGTAACTTTGTTTTTATTTTATCACGTCCGAATTAGTCATTAAACTTTCGATAATTGTTGGCGATTTTCGTCACTGTTTTCGTATCGTTATTGATTTCCGATATCGCCAATGTCGCTGCAATTGTTATTGTTATTGATATGATTATTGCGCGTATATATATTCCTTTTGTAATAAAAGTGTGAAATATTGTTAAAAAGCGCCGAAAGTGGGCTACTTTAGCTTAATTTATTGATATTAATAGCGATTCATTAATATTGGTATTGATGAATATATTTACCAATAGTATATTATTATCGTTATGATTATGATTATTATTATTAGGATATTATTGTGTATGTGGATAATGCGAATCCGTTTGGTTACTTCGCCATTATTTGTTCGAAGTGTGGCGGAAATTTTTGGAAACACGTGCGGGGTAACTACGTTATTTATTGATTATTTCATCTTTTGTTGTTTTTTTTTTCAATTTTTTCTTTTTCACGACATTTTTGATCGCCGAGTGTATGATAAAACACGTGCGTGTATGTGTGTGCCGGTTGCGTGTGCGCGCGGTGATACGATTACGAAGCAATAAAACGTATGCAATTTACAGATCTCAATAGACACTTTGTCTTGTAATCAGAGTTGTTTATTCTTTTCTTTATGTCTCACGTTTCACACGAGTGCCCTTTGCGAGGGAGAAAATTCTTTCCTTCAGTTTTTTTAAGGGTATGGCGCAACGTGTGGTTGTGTGAGAAAGGCAAGGAGGGAAGATACGGAAGATCGCGAATGGGTAGTGCTGCAGCCATTGGAGGGCAGAGAAACTGACGGACGTTTACGTATACAAAATGACGGTGTGTCAAAAGAAATTCTCACAAATGTTGGCATTCTATCGCCCTATGTTTCATCTTATTTCTTCTTCGCTCTTTGTCGTAATTGGTTCTCTCTATATTTTCCTTTCATTTCTTCGCAGCGATTTTTTGTCTCCCCTTTCCACTCTCGTTTTCTAGCCCGTTCTTCCGCCCCACCTTCACTCACTCCCACCGTTTTATCACCCATGATTACACTTTTAAAATTCGTATTGACCGACGAATATGAAGAGTTTCGCAACCGCACTACCGGCGAAAGCGGTGTTGTGATAAATTTCCATACTGAGATCGAGCTCGATCTCTTGAGGACCGGGTATACTCTGCGTCATTACGAGAACGGCCTGCGAGGGCGCTGGTCGGCGCAACGCAAAACAAGACTCGGTCGCTCTCGTGACGCCAGGAGGCGCTCGAGCATCCACCAGTGCCATGGAAAATTGCACAGTCGAACCCGGCAGGTGGGTCCCTCTCATGGTGAACAACTCGAGCACGCCGCTCGACGGGATTGGCAGCATGCTCACGAACGTTATGAAGTTATAGGAGTAGTGCGACGGCGCCCGGAAACACGCTAAATCCCCGCTCGAACAGTAAAGCGACGTTCGAACGCACCGACTGTCAAATGAAACATCGATTAGCCATTTTTTTTTGCTCAGTTTTGTTTCTTCACATCTCATGATATTTTAGAAACTTACTTTCTTTTCTGGGGATCTCTGTAATATCCAGATGGACAGTCAATTCTGTTGCACCGAAAGCTACCGCGCGTGTTTTGACAAATCTCGCTCGGGTCTCGGCACACACGACCGGAGGCGCATTCGTCGATATCTGGAAAAAAAGAAAAGAAACGCATCATACGAAATGACCGAATCTCCGCTCATTCGAATCGTGATGTTGATTCTTCAAGTGTCAGACCGTTTGAGGCTGGATTTATCTTGAGCGCAGGCAAGTTTATTAAGGGAGGACACTACTGTGACGGCTTCAAAAAATCGATTATCTTAAAACAATTTAGAAAAATCTAAAATACATTTAAGATTAAGATGCCGTTGGACCCAGGTCGAAAAAATAATTATTTTCGGAGATATTGAATATTTTGTGGAGCGGTGCAGCGCCCCGTGACGCTCGGGGTCCCGCGCAGCTGTGCGCTTCGGGGTCGGCAAGTATACCGGTGCTTTCCGAGGTCCTGCGGGTCTTTCCCAAGTATTCTTTTGTCTCCCTTTACAAAAACCGGCTATTGTTATAAATATAGTTTCGAAAAAAGCCATAGGTGGCGATAATTGAAAAACTTTCAAGGTAGATATAGGGATAGGTATAGGCATAGATTGGCTATTCGGAGGAACAGCGATGATGTTGAAAAAATAAGGAAGGCAATTTGGACAACTATCAAACATAAAATATCCACAGATAATGAGCCACAACATGACGATTGCCCAGAGGGAGCCGAGTCGTGGTGTTCGTGGCAGCGAGCGGTCGCAAGCGGTAATATTTCTGAATATCGTCATAAGCCGCCTCTCCATGAGGAAGTATTGGAGGCAATTACGTCAGTCTTCGAAAATTTGAGCAGAGACGATTTGCTGCAGCGTTATTTGGGCTGCTTTACGCAAAACAACAACGAAAGCTACAACAAATCAGTTTGGGCAATAGCTCTCAAGTGTCAGTCCGGGAGCAAAAAAATCGGCGATATTGCAGCTGATATCGCGGTATTATTATTCAATGGATGGCCTGAAAAGCCTCATGAAAGTTTTGGAGACGTTGGGGATAACTATCTGCCCAAATTGTTTCAATTTTTGCGTTGAAACCGACGCAGCGCGAATCGAGCTGGCAAGAAGAGCCTCTACAAGTTCGAGAAAAGATGCTGGGGACAATGATTTGCTTCTTGAAGGCCAGCTATATGGTGCCGATATCGCTGATTAAACGTAACAAATTTTTTTCAATTTATCACATAAATTAACAAACCTAAAACTTTGAACGCGCTTTTCTCAAAACCACTTTTTGGAGTGCGGCAGGCAGCAGAACCCGAGCAATTTTAATCCGATCGACTTCAAATTTGGACTGCATCAGTAAAACTAGATTATCTAAAGTATACAGGATTTTTTCGATATCTCAATAATAAAAAAGTCATAACCCATTTACGACGAGAAATTTTGCTCGAAAATCGTCCTTTAATTTCAAAAGCGTGCCTATTTTTAAAAAATCAATATTTTTTCAAATCCCTCTGTACTTCTCTTCAAAATATCATATTATTAACGAAAACACTCGGTATTTTTTTTCAGATCGACTTTAAAGAGAGTTCTGCTGCGTGCCGCGAACCACTGCAGAGGCAACACTACCTGCCGCGAGAGCTTCTCCAGCGTCACCATGGGGCGTAAAAAATTTGATTTTTTTTATGTATCTTCAATAAACAACGAATAAAATTTTAAAAAATTTCGAATGTCTCTTTTTTCCCACAAAAAAAAATTATTGAAGAATGGCAAAAAACAGGGGTCACAGTGGTGTTCTGCCTTAATGGTGTTGCTTGGGTTTGTGCGATAAAAAACGTTTTACTATTTTGATGTCCTTTACATTGGTCTATTCTTTGACAATGCGCTATTTTCGCCATTGTTGAAAGGTTTTCTTTGTTATTGGAGATTTTACTGAATTTTTATGAACTTCATTATCGTACCCCTTTCCTTATTTTTATGATTTTTGTTTATAATTATCGTAGCAATTTCTTCGTTAAAACTATATGTGCTATATTTTTTAAAATAATTCTTCATGATAACGATTTATTCGCTGATACAATCACTTCTATCCTAACGCAATCACACAAAAGAAAGATTCTACCTAAAAAGATTGACTGTAAGGTTGATTAATAGGTCAAAATGTACCACAACTTGTTTCTCTACATTAATAAATTGTAAACGAATTTCAAAAATGTGCGACGTTTTTCAAGCTTCTACAGCTATTTCTCCACATGGTCTATTTTCCTACAATCGTTCCGCAGACTTTTGCCACCATCCAAAATGTAATCTGGTTAATAATTTCTTGCGCAATCCACTGAAAACATTATTTGAACAGTAACAATAGACAGGCTACTATTACACACAAAAAAGCTGGAGGTTGGCTATCATGGAATAGTAACAAAGAACAATGCGAACAAAAAGAGAAAATTTAAACCAAGTATTATTGCCTAAAGTCTGACATCATCGAGCAGATAACTTCTTAGAGAACATTGACAAATCAAAAATATTGATATCCGAAAATATCTATACAACTTGAACACGGATGTAGAATACCGTGTCAATCCAATTTGGCTCATCATTTCCCAGTTTTATAATTGACTGGCTGATCGATAAAAAAAACATCTACATGGCAGGTACAATGATCAGAAACAATGGCTGCAACTGCAAATGGAAAATCTGAGCTGCAAGAGCTACCGTATCTGAGCTCTCAGCCCTGATAATGCAAATTGTTTATAAAATATTGGTATCGCACTGATTCCCAATATGTTCTCTCTCCGGAAGCCCCAATTTTTTATAATAATACAAACAGTTGTAAAACCTCTAAACGATGTAACGGTTTACGAGGAATTCAATAAGAAAGTAGCTTTAACCTTGGCAGGTTCTTCCATCCACGCTGAGTTTGTATCCATTGGGACAACTGCAGGCATAGCTGCCAGGTGTATTTTCGCATATGCCGACGCATAGATTGTTGTCCTTGAATTCGGCACACTCATCGATGTCGGTGCAAGATCTGTTGTCGAGATTGAGTCTGAAACCAGGCTTGCAAGCGCATCTGTAACTGCCCCAGGCATTGACGCATTCATGCTGACACAGGCCTGGCGATCGAGCGCACTCGTCTACATCCTGACATACACCAGTGCCATGAGTGGCACTATTCTCGAAGCCTGGCTCACAGATGCATCGGAAAGACCCAGGAGTGTTCTCGCAACGCGAGTTTGTCCCGCAGATACCACCACCTCCGTAACTCTGTCCGCCGTACAGACTGCACTCGTCAATGTCGACGCAGTCTTTATTGGGCCCGACAACGTGTCCCGGCGGACACTCACAAATGTAACCACCTTGGCGGTTCTGGCAGGTCTGACCAGGGCCACACTCGTGACTGCCATCAGTGCACTCGTCCACGTCGATGCAGCGAGAATTGTTTGAGGGATCCAGTGTATAACCATTTCCGCACAGCACTCTTGAGATGCATCTGAAGCCACGAAGTGCAAAAAGAGTGGACAATCAGGGGTGAGTGAAACGTCGTTCAAATTTCTTCGCGTTTCTTCAATTGGTATGGAAGAAATTGAAAAAAAATTGTATTCAGGTCGAAGATCTCAAAGTGGTGCAAAAGTTTTAGACTGCGTGAGATTGTATTTGGTTCATGAAGGTTTATTTAGAGTTTGATCGGATCTATTGGTACTTTACAAATTTGCAATTCGCATTTGTCAGTCCTGTACGTAGGTTCCGAAGTTTCGGTTTGAATAAATATTCATTCAGCTTCAGAACTGTTGCTCCGGATTCGTTTAGGTGCGAGCGGAGTTTATGTAATTTCATCTAGGCTTTGTTTGAATTTGCATACCTACAAAGATTCGGAAAATTAATTTGAAAGTATTCAGCGTCTTTCGTTCCATTCAATTCGCGCTTAGCTTCAAGCTATGTGCTCTTGAGTTTGAATTTCGATTCCTATATACCCTTTTCATCGCGTTCTCAATTTCATAAAGCTTCAGTTCAAGGTTTTCGTACATAATCGCAAGATGTTCCAAAGTGTTTAATTTAGATTTTATCAAACATACCCAAGTCGAGCTACTCAAGAGAAAGATCTGAAAAAAAAAATAGTTATTTCATGTATACCTGTAGGAGCCGAGGGTATTGACGCATTTCTGCAACGGGGTTCTCGCACAGGGATTCTGGCCTCGCGAGCACTCATCGATGTCGACGCACTGTCCGTTGGGTCCGTCGACGAAACCGCGCGGACAGATACCGCGTGGTCCACTGGTCACAACCGGCATTGGTGTGGTGGCGAAGATTCTGGCCGTGACGGGGGATGGCCTCGGGCCGCCGGAACCACCGGCATTACTCGGTGATCGTGGATTCTTGTCACATCGATAGGAGCCTAGGGTGTTACGGCAGTGATAACCGCCGCTGCAGTCGTGCGTACCGAGGACGCACTCGTCGTCGTCCTCGCAAATTTCCGTCGCTGCGTTCAACGTGTAACCGGTGCCGCAAGGCAAGTACCTCACGCAATTGTAACTTCCGAGGGTATTGTCGCATCGTTGCGTCGGCAAACAATCGTTCTCCAGTAATTGGCACTCGTTTATATCAACGCAGGCCTGCGTGAGATTGTCGCGACGAAAGCCGAGTTTGCACTGACAGGTGAAACTTCCGGGTGTATTGACGCACTGCTCGTTGCTCGAGCATGCCTCCTCGTCCTCCTGACACTCGTCCACGTCAACGCAGCCACGATTCCTCACGAATCTCCGACCAGGCTCGCATGTCTGTCCGGCGCTCGGAACTTCCACTTTCGGGGGTGTATTACGCGTTGGTTTTACCGGAATCGGAGCCCTGGCGCACGAATAACCACCCGGTTGGTTGTAACACACCTCGTTGCCGCAACTGTGCAGACCCTCGGTACATTCGTCGATATCTTTCGGGAACAAAGCAAGTCGTTAACGCCTAGAGATCTCAGTGGAGCGGGAATCCGTTATCGATTGATCGATGACGTTTCCCGTTAACACGATATGAAGATTCGTTTCATCGTTGCTTCTCGATATTTATTCCTGAACGTAGGAAGCTCTTTTTTGCAGATTGACGTTCTTTCAGAATGGAAATGTTCCGAGTGACACTCGATGCGGAAATATTAATCTTCATTGCGTTTTAATGCTACATTGATATCACATTCATCATTGATAGGCAGATTGTTGTGCAATTATGAACGAAACTGGAAAATTGAATATTTTCATGAAGCGAATTTTCCATTCGGAAAATAAAGGGAGTGAACATCACTTGTTACGTTCAGTGGTCGCTTCTTCCTGAAATTTGTTATTAAACATTGCTGGGCATTGAAAACAAAACTCGATTCTACGACACACAAGCAGAAGCGCACGATTGAGCAAGCGCACGAGTCAAGCCGCCATATGACGAGGTGACTGCTTTCAAAAATATTACATTACTTAAGGCAATCCGTAATCATTGGGATTGAGAATAGTTCACAAAAAATGATGATGAAACGACGACGCCGAGGTGAAATAGTAGGTTCACCAAGGAACATTAAACGAAAAACCTTCCGCTCGAATCTGCAACTGTAAAAAATAGTAGAGAAATACTATACGTTAATCTAAAATATGTCGATCGCCTTTTCTTCTACAGGGAGTAGACCAATTTGATGATTGCCTTTCTTATTTGTCCACATTTTCCTATATACATTGCCGAAAAGTAAATGAAAGGAGAAATTAATAAAAATGTAAGATTTGAAGACATCGAGACGGAAATATAAAAACAATAAAATTACAATAAAAATGTAATAAAGAAGAAGATAAAGCGAGGAATATAAATCGAAGTCAAGGATCGAACTAAACATATATTTATGAAACTGAAATGGTAAATATTTGAATATAAATATATTTGCTATTAACTCATGAAATAAAAAATAAAAATAAAAGTCTATAAGAATAATAAAACAAAGAAGAATATAATAAAACAACAGAGATGGTCGCATTTATATATACGTTTCTCTAGTCCCTTTAAGTTTTCTTTATTATTTTATTTTCTTTAACATCGTTCCATTTTTATACCTTCGATATTACATCCTCGGTATATTTATGTAGCATTATCTCAACTCTACCTTTTCATTGTAACTTTTATTATAATTTCATGAATATACAATTAACAAGTCTTCGTCTCGGCGATAACACTGCGAAAGATGTCGTCGGCCGAAGTACTTAACTAGGGCTCGATGAGCTCTACCGATTGACGAAATATCTCACCCGAACATTCCCTTCTCGCAGTATCGTAGCGATATCCGTTGGGGCATGCGGGTTTCCGTCTTATTCCGTGTCCGCTCGGTACGGGTCTTTCGCATCTGTAAGATCCCGGAAGATTGAGGCATCTCTCGTTGAAGTGGGCGTCACAGTTGTAATCGCCGCGTTTGCACTCGTCGATATCCTGGCAGGCGCGCGATCTCAGCGAGTATTCGTAGCCTTTGGGGCACTCGGGATATCGAGTGACGCATTCGTATGTACCCTCTCGATTAACGCAATACTGATGATACGCCAATGGGCAGTCGTGAAGATTTTCCACGCACTCGTCGATATCGACGCAGCTGCCGTTGAATAGTTTACGAAAACCGGAATTGCAAGGTGGTATCAATTGACAGTTGTAAGTACCGTTGGTATTGACGCAACGATGAGTCGTTTGTGGACAATCGTGGAGGCCTAGGAGGCACTCGTTGATATCGAGGCAGCCCTTGCTCGCGGTGTCGAAACGCCATCCCTTTGAGCACAAAAGCTCGCAGTCGTACAGACCCGGCAAATTTTTGCAACGCTCGTGCTCCCGACATCCAGGACCTTCGACGCACTCGTCGATATCGACGCAAGTGCCGTTGTATATACGACGATAACCCGTGCCGCACGATTTGAGCTCTTCGCACGTGTAAGTGCCGTTCCCATTGACGCACCGATGAGTCTCACGAGGACAATCGTCTCGCGCCTCCAGACACTCGTCCACGTCCACGCAAGCTCCCCTCGAACGATCGTATCGCCAACCACCCGAGCACCCGGGCGTACACTCGTAACCGCCGAGTAAATTTTTGCAAATCTCGTTCTCCCGACAACCCGGACCCTCGAGGCACTCGTCGATGTCTCGACAACCCACCCCCTCACGCTTGTATCCTGGCTGGCAACGTTCCTCCGAGTACGACGACGTTCGCGCCGTCACGTTCGAGGATACGTCTGCCAAAATACGCAATTATTCAAAAGTTTTGAAAAAGTTTTTCTTTAGAGACTGGCAACACATTTCTATTGCCGTTACATTGCTAAAAAACTTCGTCGTTATTCAGTGCAATTGAAATTTTTTGTTTATTTCATTAACGTCATTGAAAATAGGTACTTTTTATACGAATTATGGCATTACGACGACAAAATTATTTCAAGTACAATTTCGATACAATTTTTTTTAATGCTGGCTTGAGTGAAACGTACGAGGGGTGATCCAAAAGTAATGATTATCGGTTACTTCAGGTCCGCATAAAAATCCGAAACAAATTTTTTTTGCTTGCTTATATACTCACTACTTCAGCCTAAAAAATCATATAAATAGGTCACGATTTCCGGGAGATACATTCATTTGAATACGAGCTGTCGAAGAGATAACATCAACATGGAGCCGCAGTTGCGATGGCTGCCATTCAAGAAACGGGATTCGAATTGCTCGAACACCC
>JAPYZJ010002667.1:0-19636 GCA_030522765.1 Ophioninae sp. B BG-2022a | reverse complement strand
CGATTTATCGTTTATTTTTTTAGAATACGAACTATACTTTTTCGTCACGAGCGTTTTCAGAAAATTTCATCGAATCGAAAAAAAGAAAATTTCATCGAACCGAAAAAAAGAAAATTTCACTGAATCGAAAAAAAAAGAAAATTTCATTGAATCGAAAAAAAGAAAATTTCGATTGCGATCAAAATTATGACGTGACAGAAAAAAAAATCAACATTTAATAACAATTTCATATTCATATTAATTTATGAATAAATAAGGAAGTTCGAGCTTACCCAAATCGGTGAGAGCACGCAGGAGAAAAATGATGACAGTTTGAGCATCGGATTTTTCGTAAGTGACGTCAATCAGTGGATTATCAGTGACGAGTTCGTCAAAGTCGCGAACGATGAGTTTGTAAGCGATTTCAAAATCGGCGAGTACGTAACGATAAGCTTCTTGGAGAAGAGGAATATTCTTCAATCCCAGCATACTGTGATAAACGTCCAAGCTCGCGTTTTGTATCGCGATCGAATTGGTAAATCGTAATTGAAGAATAACCGATTTATCACCAAGCAATTTGTGAACGATATCGAGAGGCAAATTAGCCGAAACTTCTCGAACGACTTTCGCAATCGTATTCAAAACCAAAACGACAGTTTCTCTGGAAAAAGCGTTAATTCTTTCCATTTGAAGATCGATAAACTTGTAAAGTAAATCGTGATTTTTGGTGACACGACTTTGAAGATAACCGAGAAGAAGACAAGTGCATTCGTTCGAAACAACGATTAATTCTTCTTTTTCAAAAGAAAGATCGAAATTGTTTTCGTTGTTGCGTCTTCGAAAATCAATCGATTTTAACATATCGATAAGATAACGTTCTTTGTCTTTCACAGATAAGTCTTTTCCTTCCATGGATATTCGAGAATTTTTTCGATCACTTTTTTTCCCGATATTGAGACTTTTCATGATTTTCATCAAATTATCTTCGTTTAACTCGTTGTTTCCGTTGTTTACTGTTTTTAGAAGTACGTCGATGTTTTTTTGCGAGAGATTCATGTTTCTCATAAATTCGGTTAAACTCTCGGTCGTTCGTACCGAATTCTCAATGCAATTGTTCGATATTGTTTCTCGATTTTGTTTTTTATTGGTAAGCTCGATCGCTTTGATCACCATTCGAAGCATTTTTTGAAGACATTCGGTAAAAAAGCTCCATTGAACGATCGGCGTTACGTTTGGGTTCAAATTTTCTCCGACGCTTTTTATCACCGTATTGAAAACGGAAATGAGAGAAGTGATTCGGAGAATGCACTCGTGTGGTCCGGGCGATCCATCTTCACCTGGTGAACTTCGACCTGATCCCGGTACGTAAAGTTCTTCGTCGTAACTTTCCATGTCTTCCAGAAATTGACCCAAAAGCGTCAACGTGAATTGTAAATCGGCAATCCAAAAATTACGCAATCTTTGGAGACTTTGACTCGCGTATGAAACTATTGTTTTTGGTTGGGTGTAGTCGATGTGCCATCCTACCAATATATCAACTGTGTCGCGGAAATGATTCGTAAATGTTTCCGGGTATGAGTCTATCAGAAGCAATATCGAATCGACCGTTGATATCAAGAGATCCGGCCTGTCGACGTTCTCCAGAGTCGATTGAAGACGCGACATTAAAATCTGTGGAAATGGAAGTTGGCAGGAAAAATGTCATCGTAATTTGGATTTTTGAAGTAGCTTCCTGTTGTTTAATGATTTTGATGAAAGCTTTTGGAAATAGGGAATTTCGAAAAGGTGGAAGCTTTGAAAATAGGGAATTTCGAAAAGGTGAAAGCTTCGGAAATAGGGAATTTCAAAAAGGTGAAAGCTTCGGAAATTGGGGGTTTCGGAGATGGAAGCTTTGAAAATAGGGAATTTCGAAAAGGTGAAAGCTTCGGAAATAGGGAATTTCGAAAAGGTGGAAGCTTCGAAAATACTGAATTTTAAAAAGCTGAAAGCTTCGAAAATACTGAATTTTAAAAAGCAGAAAGCTTCGAAAATACTGAATTTTAAAAAGCAGAAAGCTTCGAAAATCCTGAAATTCAAAGATGAAAGCTTCGAAAATACTGAATTTAAAAAATGTGAAAGCTTCGGAAATCCTGAATTTCAAACAACTGAAAGCTTCGAAAATCCTGAATTTCAAAAACGTGAAAGCTTCAAAAATCCTGAATTTCAAAAAAGTGAAACCTTCGAAAATACTGAATTTCTAAACTGAAAGCTCCGAAAATCCTGAATTTCAAAAATCTGAAAGCTCCGAAAATACCGAATTTCAAAAATCTGAAAGCTCCGAAAATACTGAATTTCAAAAAGCTGAAAACTTCGGGAATACTGATTTTCTAAACTGAAACCTGTGAAAATCCTGAATTTCAAAAATCTGAAAGCTCCGAAAATCCGGAATATCAAAAAGCTGAAAGTTTCGAAAATCCTGAATTTCAAAAACGTGAAAGCTTCGAAAATCCCGAATTTCTAAGCTAAAAGCTTTAAAAATACTGACTTTCGAATACGAAAATTTGTGAGGTTATGTCGATATTCGTCATGCTCTTAAAACATAAATTTAAAAAGTATCATGACACAATATTTACCACAGCGGAGTCTTTCAGTTTGGGTGTCGCAGAGTCCAAGTTTAACGTTTCTACCAACGATTTCATTAGTAGACATTTCACTTCATCTTTTCGCTCGATCGTATACTTGTTGAATATCCATTCCGTGTACCTGCCAAAAATTATGATAAAAAAAAAAATAATAATAAAATTTGAATGGTCACCATCACTTTTTCATCAACTACTTGTCGAAAACAGGCAAAAGTTAAAGCGACCCACTTCGATTTTTAACGTTTCGTATGATATCAAATAACCAAAAAAAAAAACATCCCTAGTAAAAATGGTAACGTTCTAACGTCCCTTAATTCCATTTTGTGGAATAATTGTTACCTTTTGAAATCTTGGTCCGTAGCGTACGCGATATGAGCCAAGCATTTGGCAACTTGTTGCTTCGCACTTATTCCGGGCACAGTGTTCAACAAGTCGAGTAAAGTTTCGCAGATCGATTCCAAATTTCTTCTTATGGATCTTTGATTTTCTACTAGGAGAGCACTCTCCTGTATCTGCTTACAGAGTCCGGAAAAATGTTCGTAGTCGTCTTCTCGACAGAGACGTCGAAGGAGTTTTGTTATTCTAGAATCCTCTGTAATTACTTCGTTAATTATAATGCAAAATATTTATAGAGGTTATGAAAGGTACATTTAAGTTATAATACATTTTTTTTTTTCTAGAAAACTTAATATATATATCGATATAAAGATCGATATAGTATATATATCGATATAAAGATCGATATAATATATATATCGATATCAAGATCGATATAATATATATATCGATATCAAGATCGATATAATATATATATCGATATAAAGATCGATATAATATATATATCGATATCAAGATCGATATAATATATATATCGATATAAAGATCGATATAATATATATATATCGATATAATATATATATATCGATATAAAGATCGATATAATATATATATCGATATAAATATTGAGGGAAGCTCACCATTTATTCTTTTGTCGTCGTAACATCTGCTCTGGCAGTTATCTTGATTCTTCAACGATTCTTGAAGTTTGCCTCTCGTCGAAGTATGATATCCTGATTCTGTATTCGAATCTCTCTCCATGGATGATTTTTTGAAAGCTCTGACCCTTGTGCCGCTTCGGCAATGCTCGTTCGAGCTATTCGTCCCACCGCGAGCCATTCGAAATTCATTTCGAACACCTCCGCTGCTTCTGTATGGTTTTTAATATAAATTTTTTTTTTCTCATCGTTTTATTATTTACGATGAATTGAAAATAACAGAATGACTAAACGGTCCGTAAACAGCAATACTGTTGTTTCGATTTAGTGAGCTGCGCGCAATGGAATTTTTTGTACTTTTATTTCATTTCTTCGCTTTCGGTAGTCTGCGAAAGGTTTTTTTTAGCTTTGAATTCTAGATTTATAAACGAAGATGAAAAAATTAACGAAGGGTTTTCGATACGATATCTGGGAAAAGAAATCGAGGAATTTGACAACAGCGAGTTTCGTTCAAACGTTCGAAACTTTAATTAAAATTTTGAGATTCCGGTGGTTCTGTCCGAAAGAATAAAATTGCACGATTTTTAGAAATCGATATTTAGCTCTACTTTGCCTTAGGATTCAAGGCTTTTCGATGCTATGATAAATTATAGTGACTTTTGCTAATTTGAACCTTTCAACTTGCTGAACAATCTTTTTTATTTAGTATTGAATATTTTTAGCACTCGAATCACCTTTCCGACAGTTCTTGACAATTTCAGTTTTCACAATATTGCGTCTAAAAATGTAACCTTTCAAATGAATATTTTATAGTTCAAGAAACTATATTTGATAAATATATAGCCTTTATAATAAATAAGGTATAATAGTATTTAATAAATCATTAAAACACGCATAATTGCGACGGGTGATATTTAAATATCTGCAAAGATGTAGATTAGAACTAAGTAATCGGAACTAAGGGAGAACTAGGGTATCGAAAAAAAGGAAAAACTAAGGAATCGAAAAAAAGGCAAAAACTAAGGAATCGAAAAAAAGGAAAAAACTAAGGAATCGAAAAAAAGGAAAAAACTAACAAATCGAAAAAAAGAAAAAAACTAACAAATCGAAAAAAAGGCAAAAACTAAGGAATCGAAAAAAAGGAAAAACTAAGGAACCGAAAAAAAGGCAAAAACTTAGGAATCGAAAAAAAGCAAAAACCAAAGCATTAAAAAAAAAAACAAAAACTAAGGAACTAAGGAAAGAACGAAGGAAGGAAAACGAACAAACCTAAAGATCAAAATATTCTACGAAAATTTGTTCGCATTATCAAAATTTCCTCGTACAAAGGTCGTTTACCTGGTTTTGTAACGAGACGAACTATGATCAATGGTATTCCGCTGACATATGACCAAAGTACTTTTTTGTCCAGCCGACTCTGCGGAATCGGTATCGTTTTCTCTCCTCTCAGCTTTGTCTATTTTTTCGCTTTTATCGATATTGATATCGTGGAGATAAGTACCGGAATCGTCTTGAAGCTCGGATCTCTTAGTTCCTCGTAGCTTCGAGCCGGCATTAACATTTGCACAGCTATTCATCACATTACTCTACGGGTGGTCTGCATGACCTCGGAAGAGCTGAAAATCTATCGATCCTTGCGAAATTCACCGTACGACCTTATCGCTGTAAACGGAACGACGGAGGTTTATCGAAACGGAAAAAACATGACGATACGCAATCGCCTACGGAAAACAGAGCGACGACGAAACCAAGGAAAGAGGTTGAAGAAGCGAAGTGCGATAGATTTTCAGCGGGAAGAAAAAGCTTCGGTGTTTATCGGAAAAGTGGAAAAGTCGAGTAGTACGCGAAATGAGGTTATGGCAAATGACAATGAGCACCAATGAGCACAGTGGATCAATCGTTTTTTCGCCATTCGTACTTTTATGCCTAAAATCTAGTGAAATAAAAGACGGAGGTGACGGTTTGAAGTAAGCGTATTCGGAATAGCGTTGAGTACGGGAAGATACATATTTCGAGACAATACCGGTTTCTTCATACGGAAGATGATTTTTTTAACGAGAATAGCACGAAGTTGAGTAATATAGGGTAGCACAGCTGGTGGAAAATCCGACGATCATACATGTGTATATATATAAGAAATACATATTGAAACAGTATAACCTCACTTAATATTGCAAAATTTTTTATTCTCGAATTTGAAAAAGCGTGATCAATAAAAGTTGACTTTTGGATAAAGAAAAAATTACTTGCCGAGAAACTTTCAGCATAGGCTTCCTTTTTTTTTTTTCGATATCTCGAAAACGTTGAATGAAAGAAAAAAAATATATATGTGTTCAGTTATAACAACGAAGGTCGGGGCTCATAATAGAAGCGTGTGGCTTACCCGCGGTTTGAAGGAAAACTTTTCGTGACTCTTATCGCCGTTGGGTGCATTGTTGCCGGATAGTGGTTACTATTTTTATCCCTAGGCGGAAAGTTCCCTAGAATTCCCTAGAAAATTCCCTAGAGTTCCCTAGATTTTCCCCTAGAAAATCCTAGTAACATTCACCGTGATGGTATAATATACCGGGGGATTATAACGGTTCTCGAGCGAATACTTTCGTATTTTGGACTTTCACGTGAATTTTGTCGTTTTTTTGTGGATAGATCGGCTTTTCACCGAAAAATTCCTAGTGATTTTTCATGAAAATGAAAAATCACTAGGAATTTTTGACTGTGATCTCACATCTTCACGATCTTGTATAAGGGTTACACTAGACGCTAAAAACCTAACCTCAAAGAAAATACTTGTGCATCGACAAAAACATAACCTATTTCTTGAACAAGGAACAAGTTTTAGGCCGTCACGCGTCATATCTCGCCCTCTGTAGCGGGATTCCGTAACTCGTTACCCGAGATTTTGTTATCGTTAGATAACGACAGCTAATCGCATGCCCGATTACAGAAGAAAGGGAGGCGCTTATTGGCTGTCGTTACCTAACGATAACGACAGCCAATCGCATGGCCGATTACAGAAGAAAGGGAGGCGCTCATTGGCTGTCGTTACCTAACGATAACGACAGCCAATCGCATGCCCGGTTACAGAAGAAAGGGAGGCGCCCATTGGCTGTAGTTACCCAACGATAACGAAATTTCGCGTAACGAGTTACAGAATCCTGCTACTGATACGGCCGTCCTGACAGGGTTCGCGGATTGCCCGTCATTGCGTCATATTTAGCGCTAGTAGTCATCAGAACATATGCTAGATATATATTGCAGCACAGAAATCTAGGGTATTTTAGTGGTGGGAGGCGTCCACTATATAGTGATTTGCCTCAGCATATGCTGAGGCAAAAAGGTTCATAGTTCCGTATTTTTCCGCTAGAGGCGGCGGCGGTTAAAAGCTCCGTCGGTAAAACAAAATTAGTGCGAGCTACAGCTATCTACCGCTAGGCATCATTATCGCTAGCGTCCGGCAACCCTCAACGAGCTTCGTGTGTGCGTACGTATACGTATACATGCGTACATCGAAAATTTCGAGATGTGCGCCGCTCCCGACATTCCCCGGAACTAAACGTCACAAATGGACGATATTTTCTCGAAATCGTAAACAAATACCTACAAACTATAGATTTCCACGGATTTTTTGAAGTATGCGATGGAATTAAGTGATTTTGGTCTCGAAATGATGTTTTGAATGTGCCTACGTGGCTCTGCTCCTCCCCAAGTCACGATCTTGGCTAAACTTTTAATTTTACAGCATTTCCATTACGACGCTCGCGTGGTAATACAGTTTACATATTTTTTTTCGATTCGCGGAATTTTAGGGGTAGACAGCCGTTTGTCCATTAATTTGACATTGTCTGGTCAAATTTCGATCAATTCTGAAGAGCCGTTTAAGAAATCCGTGGGTATTTACTATCTCAATCTGTGATACCGACCGAGCTGGAGTATCGCCCTCTCTTAAGAGGGTATCAAAAAAGAACGAATACCGTTCATTTTTTTTAAATCTGTTGAAAAATCGTTTAAGAGGATGTGAAGTTAGAGAAAATCGTTTGAGAGTTAATATTTTAATTAATTAAAAATAATTTCCAAGTACGCGATTTACCCCAGGGCACATTCGCGGTAAATTAAATCGTTATGAAAGATTTTTAACTTTCCTGAAAAAAATAAAAAATATTTTTATAATACAATTTTTATTCTTCGAAATTACAAAAATATAAGATATAGACGATGGCTTCTTTTTTCTTAGAGCCATGGCGCCCATCCCACATGGACGCGTCCTAGCACATTGGAATCTGTTGCTTGCTCAATGAGGCACTGAACCTAGAGACATTAATTTCATAAAATATTTTTCAAAAATATCGTAAAATGTAATTTTTTGGAAGTTATGTGTTTTATGTCTATGGCATATCTTACTTGCTCTTCGGGTGATAAATTATTTTCTTTGTAAGATTTTCGCTTGCAACCGTGGCTGGAATCGCTTCCGCTCACTATTGCAACGTATCTTGGAAAATATTTCTCATCCGAGTGACGCTCCGCCAACTGTTCCAAAGTAATGCTTGATGGTTTTCCACCGTTTAGCTTTTTGGCTACAATGCGCACTTTTCTTTCTGGTAACCATGTCGTATCTGAGTAATAAATAAAAAATAAAACGAAGGGTGTTGTGGTTTGTTAATGACCTCTGAAAGAGATAAGTCTTATTTATCCGGAATGGGGATTATTAGGAGTTGAGTTACTAATAGCAATTTAGAAGAGAAAATTTCGAAATTTGATCACGCTAGTATTATAGCAAGTAGGATTAAGGGAATGACGAACACGCCTCCGTCCACTTCGAAATTTTGAAACCACTATTCTCTCAACCGGCTGAACCAATTGGTATAAAATTTGTTGTGTGCATTCAAGACGATGGCATCGAAGGTCCCCCGGTCGCCATTTTGAATGAAAACGTTTCGTTCTTGAGAAATCGCGGTTTTAAATGTTTCGACTATCTCTCTCGCACTCCTGTGTCGAGTGGTAATGTTCGCCATGCCCTTAAGGGAATGACGAACACGCTGGAAACTTTCGACGCAGCCCCTCGATACGTCGGTATAGTAGTTTTGAGCTGCGAGTCACTACCGACGGATGGCGCCACGCTCGCGATTCGGTCTCGAAGCCTCGACATCATTTTTTTTATGGCTTTAGCACACTGCCACAAAACACAACACCTTATCAACGAATGTCATGAACCATGAAACGATAATAAATCATCAAATAAACGAAACATTCGAGATTACAGCTGTTGCTTCAATGCTCAAAATGTGTACTCTTCACCGCTTCAGAACCTTATGCTCGGCAAATTTGTGAAAGTGCAATACAATAGAGTGTAGCTCGAAATTTCTCCCATGGTAACCACAAACTGCACAATTTTTTTCAAACTTTCGGAAAACTTCGAGCATGTTCTTCTTCGAGCAAGCCTCCTAAGTACACAAAAGAAATTTCATCCCAATCGGTTCAATGGTTTGGAAGAAATTGTCTTTTAAAATTTCGAGGTGGCCCACAGCGTGTTCCTCATTCCCTTAAGTTAATTATAAACAAACCAGCAATTCTTTAAAATATTAATTTCAGTTGTCAGTATAGTGCCAACTTTACAAACTATTCTCGTCTTATTGTTGAGCTAAGTTTAATCGAGTTCCGTGGGACCTAAGTCAACGTGAAGCTAACCAGTAGTTGCGATCTCCCTTTCCTGCGACAGATGATGAATATGATCTTGCCAATTGAGTTCTTCATGAGCAACAACATCCAGAGAAGCTAGAAGAGATCCACTGTTATTCTTCAATGCTCGTAGCACATGAATCATGGTGGCTCCCATAGCGTCGTACTCATTGAATGGTACCAGCATTCCCTTAATTTGCGAAGTGAGTCGAAACGGCACGAGTTCGGGTACGGATTGATCAATACCACCGCCAAATGCCGAAGCAAAGTCGATGCCTAGGCAACGTCCAGATTCGACCTTCAACAAAGTGTTGGCTAGGTGTCGATCTCCTATGCCAAGAATCCACTGACTCAGGCACATCGTCGCATAAGTCGTCGTGAAGTTTCGTCTTAGCGACATGAAACTCTCCAAGCACGTGCTAAGTCTGACGAATGTATTGCGCAAAGTATCACTCCGGATGCTACTCGTAAATTCGTTGATTTTAGAACGAACGTCATCAGCGCTGTATTTCAGTAAAGCTTCTTTGTACTGAAGAGATCGAAGTTTTCCTGGAGCCGATTTTGCGATCCATTCGTTATACGATGTCGCCACCTGCCCATGCCGATTTTTCTCCGTAACGTTCATCGAGAAATCAATGTATTCTTGAAGCGTTTTCGTATCATCGATCCACTGTATAAGTCCAAACGATCCTGACAGTGGAAATACCTGATAAGTATCGATAGATAATCTTCGCTGTGAACATACAGCATCCAATTTCAATTTTTCGTTCATTACACCAAACACTTCCACTATTCTTTGATCCAAACGTAAATCTTCACCGAACTTCACCAAAAAACGATAACTTTTACCATCAGTTGCCAATATTGTTATTCTGATGGGTTTCCGAAGAGATTGCATCGTCTTTATCGTAGAATCGATTTTAACGATTTTTGCATGGTAGGAAATCTTCGGTTTTTCGTTAATATTGTATTGTCCAGGTACTTCAATATTCCGACCCGAGTATTCGCACAACCATGGACTGTAAAATTTCAACTCGTTTTTTTCACGATGATTGTTAGCTGTTTTGCGTAATTGTTGTAGCAAAACATCAACGAGACTTCGAACTTCGATAATCGGCTTTTCCAGCATTTCTTCAATTTCGGATTTGCAAGAAGTAACGATATCTCGTAGCAAATTGCCTTGCAACGGAGTATCCTTCGTAGTAGCTGGATATAATTTTTCCAACAATCTCGTATACGCCATTTTTCGATCGGTTGAAACATTTCGCGAAAATTCTTCCAGATGATATTCCACGAAGAGGCTCGGTGATACGACGTATTCCAGAGCTTGTAGAAATCGATCGTAGTTTTGGTGACCAGCCAGGAAGTTTTGAAGTTGAAGAATCTCCGAGGAAAGATGACGAAGTTTGAAGGTCGTGTCGAAGGTCAAACGTACCGAATATATCATAGGGTCTGGATAAGCGTTGATCAAACGATCCACAATTGGCATCACGATTTCGCCAGTACTGGTGCCCAAATGTGCTAAAAGTTGGGTTTGCCAAGGAAGAAAACGCCAAGTTTCCACATTGATGGATTCGTTGATAAAGACAATTCGGGTTTCGTCGTAAGACAATATATTGTCTTTCAGCAAGCAGGGAAAGTAGTAAGAAGCTTCGTTGGAACCATGAGCCATTGCACGCAAAGTCGAAACTACAAATTCGCGTGATATTTCTTCATTGCAATTGCCGGAAGATATACTCTCGTAGCAGTATTTACACAATCGTAAATGACAATCCGGAAAATCAGGTGCTAAATTGCAACACTCCAGTAAATTCGTGAAGCTATAATAGCTCAACGATTCGGCGACGTTATCAAAGTCTATACGTTCGGAAAAAATGTTTTCAGCGAGTTTGGTACGAGCCATCAATTCCCTGATGAAATCTTCTTTCTCGTTAGCTATTTTTGCAAGATGGCTTGATACTTCGCTAACCACTTGTCTGATAGCGATAGCTGATCGAACGAGCAACGAATCGGCGTGTAAAATTTTATGGGATAATTCCCAAATCGAGCAGTATTCTTTCAAAATGATCGTTGGATCTTCCAATCTTCGAGCTTCCAAAAATTTGAATTTTACCACATTTATCTCAAACTCATCCACGAGGCTTTGATCGGAACAATGTTCCAATTTCGATTCGACGCGCAACATATATCTTCTTGCCAATTGGATGTTTTTTTGGCTCAAGGAACAATCGATGAATTTCAACATTTGTCGTATTTTAGAAACGCGAATATCATCGATCAACGAGATTGTTTCTTGGCTTTGATTCGTTGATGAAGCTTTGATGAAACTTCCGGAGAAGTATAGTCGATAAGACGTGTGAATGTCCCAAGCGAGTAAATCATCTTTGTTCGAAGGTACGCTGTTCTTCCAGCGTTTTTCCAGTTCTCGCCAGCTTTCTGAAATATCAGATGAAACAGCGATCGCTTTGAGATATCTGTTTATATCGTGTATTCCACGCATTTTCAACATAGCCTGCGTTCTTGGCGATGCTGCGAGTGGATTGGATCGTAACCATTTTTGTCGAACGTTTTCCCAGCTACCGTTCAAAAAATCCTTCGACACTTCTGGTTTTTCCATGCTGAGTATAATAGCTGTTTCTTCTCCGTAGTGTTCTTTCAAAATTTGATAACTCGCAGTGCTATTCAGAAAAACACTCATCGCCGTAACAAATTTTTCATTGCCGTGGGATTCTACGATTCTTTGCGTATGAGTGCGAAAGACCCACGGAGCCATCCACTTCGATTCATCCGAATCCAGAGTTAAGAGATTTTCGAAATTATTATTGATTCTTGCGTTGATATCTTTTTCGAGTTTTTTCCAATTTCCAAGTCTAGCGAGACACTCGAAATTACCACGAAGCGAATGTTGTTTAGTTTGCTCGTCGATTTCTAACTCGAAAGCTTTTCGATAAGATTCTTCGGCTCGCGTCCAATCATTGGTCGCTCGAGCAAGCGACGCTGCGTGCAAATCTTTTGTGAAAAGATCGCTTCGAAAAATACCAAGAACAACATCGAACTCTTTCATCGATTCATAAAGACTAGCCAATTCGATCCATTTTTCTTTTTCTTCGAGTTCGTTCTGCGGAATCAGAGTGCGTAGCTTTTTCGTCGGTGGCTCTAACGACGAAACCGGAAGTTGTCGAGTCAAGCTTTGCTCCGTCAAATACGCACCTTGTGCGTAAAAACCATAATTCTTCGAGACTCGAACGACCGTCGACCATGGATATTCCAAATTTGGAACTTGAAATAGTATTTCTAATACGGCAGCTACGGCGTCACTGTTCTTTCGACCGTCACTCAAAATTTTTGTGAATCTTGTGAAAATCTCAGCTCGGCAACTTTCCGTATCGCTTTTGCTCATCGAGCGACTAAACAACGACCCGATCATACTTACTAACAAATCTCTGCATATATGAAGATCGCGTTTTACCAACTCTTGAATAGGTCCCAAAAGCGTCAAGTGGCTTATAGCGATGTCTGGAAAATCACCAATTCGATATTTACGTCGAAGCTTAACTCGACCTCGTTGCCTCGCAAGGTTATCTCTTCGGTAAGCGAGTTCCGAAGATTTCTTCATTTCTTCTTTTTTCTTCTTTACCGTTGTACCGAACCGATCTTCGAAAAATCGTTGGGATACTTTGTTTCTCGAGAATTCTGGTATTTTCGGTACAGCAAACGTTCCATTCTCCGTAACATCAATTTCATTTTCGATCGGATCGTTAACTCCGAAGGATGCGGTCGGTTCGAACTGCGGTGCTTCCGTTGCGAGTAGAACATAATTTTTCTGGCTTTCGCTATTGTTGAAGGACGAAGTACCCATAGCGTAGCTGTACTGAGTGAATCTCTGATTCAATTGCTTCGCCAGTGATGGCGCGTAAAGAGGTATCTTCGATTCGTAATTACGAGTTTTCCAAGAAATCGATATTTCGTGATCGTTGTAACTACGATTATGAAAAGGCTTAAACATCTCTTTCTCGCAACCAACGCTTTTTCTTGTAAGCTCGAGTAACAGGATTGTAACGATTTGCAAAAAGTTTGTCTCGACGCCGCAGCTGTAAGTATCGAGTATATCCAAGCATTTGTGAAAAAGTTCATTTCGGCCTGCCGTTACATCAGACCAGAAATCGAACGAAGCTTTCTGTATTTCTTCCGCAGGATCTAAAATCCCCGTAAGCAAAACTTTTCTGCTAATATTCATGATTTCTTTTTCTTTCGATTCCACTCTTGAATACTCTTTGTACAATTTGACGAATATCTGGAAGCAAAGTTGACGATATTCAAGAATATCGTGATTCGAGTACGCAACCACGAGTTTCGCGAGTTCCAACAATCGTTCCGTTTCAATTATCCCGACGAGCTGTTCGACGATTCGCAAGCAAGCTCCTTCGCAAGATACAACTTTGTTTTCCAGCAAATTATTGAATCGCATATAAGACAATTCTTTGACAATGTTTTCTTTGCTCAGATTCGGAACGACCAAAGAAAAAACTTCGAGACATTTAACGATATTCGTAGATTCGACTCGTAGTTGGATAAAAGACACAAATTGCCAAAAATCATTAGCCAGCGTATCGCAAGCTTTGCAAATAGCGTGTATGCATTTGACGAGTCGACCTGGATGAGAAATTTGCATCGCTCGAAATACATCAGGTACCGTTTCTAAGATTTCATTTTTTCTTGTCTCGTATCGATCTTTTGAATATTTCAGGATAAGACCTGCAGCTTCGTAACTCTGTAGAACGGAAATTTCCTTTATCTTCCAATCGGACAAACATTTTACGACCCAACGCCAGATATCGTCCCGGGCAACGATTTCGTCCGTCATTCTTCTCGTCAAGAATATCAAAACGATTTTGATCGCCGTACGGTCGTCACGAGCGATACGATTGTCGAGACTTTCCGGCACTCGGAGAAATTCGTGCCACGACTCGACTATCATCTCGATTACGCTGAGATTGTATTTAACGATTAATTGAGTAGGCGCCGTGACGCTTTTCTCGATTAGGGCGGAAAGCGTCAACCTTGCTAGGTTATGTTCGTTTCCGGTATCGGGAATCGCGATTTCGCTCCAGTTAACCAGCATTATCAATGCGTCGGTTACGACGTAACTCAATAAATCGTTTTCCATGAGACATCGATAAATGGTATTTATGACCGGTTCGAGAAAAAATTTGGCGTAAGGTCGAAAAATTTGTTGGCAGTTTAGAACAACCTTGATCAAGAATAAACGAACATTTGAGTGTTCGGACCGCATAGAAGTGCGAAATTGAGCCATCCACTTCGGCAACGCGTTTTCATCGTTAAATTGTCCCGAAGATATCTTCGTGTCTCGAATATGATTTAAAAAGCCACAGATATGCGGCATACACTCGTGTTCGTTAAAATCGTCGATATCCAATTTCAAAGACATAACCTCATTTTTGAAAGCGTCATCTTCATTTTTCTTCGGTACGATGAAATTAACGTTATTCAAATCGTAAGCGCATACGTTATCGTTCAAGGTCGAAGTAACGAGATTGTAACTTTTGATATACGAGTAACGATCGTCGATAGTGTTTTTTGAGTGTTTTTCGAGTTTTCGAATGTTTACGAGTGTTTCGCGTTTTTTCGAATATTTTTTGGAAGTTTGACAAAAATCGTATTTACGTTCGATATCGACGATATTTTCCCAAATCATGTGATGTTTTTCGCGATTTTCAGCGAAAGCGGCTAGATAATACTTTTCTTCTTTAGTTGTAGTAACGATCGTTACGCAACACTTGTAAGCTGCACAATGCACTTTTCGAACGATTTCTCGATCGTCGCTATCGATCGCTCGCAATTGTCGGGTTTGTATAGTAGCGAGAAAAATTTTTTTAGTACACTTCTTGTCCGCATCGGCGTTGGCGCTGTTGTCGAGGATCAGCGAATCGACGCGCCCTCTAGGGACGATCGCGAACATTATTTCCATAAGATTGTACGCGGCGATTTTCGAAACGAATAATTGTTGTCTATCTTGAACATTCGTTGTTGGCTTTTCCATTATTATCGAGTATAACTCTGGTATTTTGCGTTCGAAAAAATGTTCGATCGTACGAGCTTTGCATTCGTTCAAAGATGGCAACAATATATATCGAAGAACGTTTAATCTTTCGGATGGACCAATCAGTCTCCCGAAACGTTCGTACGTCATTTCCAAAGATTTCAGAGCACTTCCGGTCGTTTCGAGTGCCGCGTAGTATTTCTTCAGATACTCCGCCATCCGGTTGTCGCAAAGTTGCAAATCGGCTTCCGAAGAAAAGCTTATTATTGCATCGAGAACAATTATAGATCTCGTTACTGGTAACAATTTTAAGAAAACTTGGAAATAGCTTATAGTCACGTCCGTGGAGTCTTTCGTATTCGCTTCTTTAGAATTGCGTAATTTCCGGTCGTTTCTGAGATTCGCCAATATGGCGGCCAACTCGGGGCGTTCTTGCACGGTTTCGTCAACCAAACAAACGAGAAAATCTTCCAACAAGCGGATTTTGTATTTAAAATCATTGCAATCAACGAGCTCTCGTAACAGCCAATCGTAAAGTTCGGAATCGCGCTCGAGTAATTTATTTCTTCTTAGTCTGACTCCTAGAGCGTAAATATTCAAAAAAACGTTTTTTCGATATTTCAAATTATTTACGGAACTTTTGAATGCAGGAAACTTTGCCATCAGCGTTTTTGAGCAACTTTCGAGAATCGGGCTATACTCGTTTCTTCTATTATGCAAATGGAGCACTATAGCTTCAACGGTTCGCAGCACGTGATCGGGATTTTCCTTTATCGAATTTTCCAGCAGATTCAAAGTACACTCGAAATTCCTGAGAAAAGCACGTATAAGACTGTTCCTGAAGATACTAAAAAAATATTCACCGTGTGTCACAACGGTCATATCTGATCTCTTCAATTGCTTCGTAGCTTTCAAAAGTTGAAGAATCGATTTTATATTATCCGGCTGATAATCCATCAGCAACAATTCAATAAGACTTTCCAAATAATTTTTCGTTTCGAATTTTGGATAAAAGCAAATCGATTTACCGAATTCTTCGCTTCTGAGTAAATCAAAAATTTTAGCCAATTTTTCGCTAGCGTTTGCCGTAATGCTTTCGCAATTCCGGCAAGTTTTCAAAATTCCGGACTTTTGCAACATTACGAGACCTTTGATACAGTTTTCGTTGGGTAGCGACGATCCGTTCTCTTTGACCTTGTCAAGGTCGAATAATCCGTTGGAAAATCTTCCGATCTCAATAGCCAATACATTTCGCATTTGAGAATGCGGACTCAAAGTTTCCGTCAATTTCTTCAGCAAGTTTTCCAGTTTGCCAGGAAGTTGTTCGGCGAGTCGCAAATTGCTCGAATCGAAGCTCAATTTTTCAGGTTTTGTAAGACAGGAAGCAACGAGGAAGAAAAACTTTTCCCCGAAGGTATCATCCGGGGGCTGCGTTGCTTTTCCATCGAGTAGCAAAATTACAAAATCGAAGAAAATTAAAATCGTTTCGCATCGGAGAGTTCGAGATTTTAAGAATTCTTGAAGATTGCCGGAAGACTCTTTTTTGGCTGCGTTAGCTGTATCGACAATTGCGAGACAATCGCAGACAAAACTATCGATGCGATCGAAGACGACTCTTCCGTTAAGATTATCTTCGCCGAAGAGTATTTCCTTGTCGATAAGTTTGTCGCGAATGAGCCAAACGTAGAGATCCAACGTGCGTTGCAAGCTAGCCAATGCTTGATTTTCGTCTCCGTTATCAGCGATCAAAATTTCATTGAGAGCGCGCACACGTCGCTTTTTCAAAAAGTCCTCGACTGCGTCTTTCGGAGAATTTATAACGCTCGCAGCGTTACTCGACAAATTTACGAAAATATCTATGCACTTGTGTCGACGATGACGATCGAAGGATCCGCACTGTTGGAAAATCCAATTTAGAGCGTCGACGATTGTGGTGCCTTCGAAACCAGGCGGATGTTCCCGAGATGGATTTTCTTCGTTAAACATTCTTGATTTTTCTTTCAACACCCGTTGAACGTGTTTCAGCGAATCATCGATTCTCGTATCGCAGCAACCTTCCAGACTGCTTACGAAAGCGTGGAGTATAGTAAGCCAAAAGATATCAACGATTTCATCGTTTTCGCGAATTATACGGTATAAATGATTGAAAGCTATCGCAGCGGCTATGCGTTTTCCAGGTAGAGGATCCAGCGCCAACTCGACGATTCTGCGTAGAATAAAACGAATATTCGTCGGACTTCCGATAAGATTTTTATCGGGTGATTGCTTTATCGACCAGAGTACGAACTCTGCGAGATAAACTCCGGACAATTCGCGCAAAGAAGAATTCATCTCGTCGCTCAATCCTTGAAAAAGTGTATTCAACAGATGCGTAGTCGAAAGCGAATTGAGCATAAATTCCGAGCTTGCCCAATGAGTGATTTGCATCGTCAACGAATGAAATATTTGCATTATAACATCGTCCGGATCGCAGGATAGCTTCAGAAGCGCCGGATAAAGAATTTCGTAGATTTTTGCGTAACGATCCTTGTCGTAAGTCAAAAAGTGCACGGTTTTACCAAGAACGAATGCAACGACGGTGTGCAAAACTTCACACGCTGCGATTCGTGTTCTCCGATCGCCGGAGCTTTGAGCCAACTTGATGATTCTCGGTATCGTACGATCAAAATGAACATCGAGATCAGCGTCGGGAAATGGCATCGGATAATTGATCAAATTCTTTTCTCCCCAAGTAGAGCCAGTTTTCATTGATCTTTCGTGTATATAACTAGACATAACCTCAAAATCGATCGAGCCGAGGAACAATAAAATTCGCTTTTGGAAAGCTTCGACCGTAAATTCGTCATCAACGAAAGTGATAACTTCTCTTTTTCGTCCAGCGTTCCATCTTCTAGGTCCGTTTCGAATCGTTTCGATGTCTCGAATCAACTCTTCCGAAGATTCTTCGCTTTGAAGAAACGCTGCTAGGTTAGGTACGATTCGTGATACGAAATTTCCCGGGTTTTTCAAATCCGGACATTCGTACCAACGTTCCAAAGCTCCTAAAGCTGTATTCGCCATTTCGTAATTCGTTAAACCGAGAGTCAAAGCAATTTTAAAAGCTGATATGGCGTGATCAGCGATCCGTGGAACGAAAGATTCCGGCGCGTTTAAAACAAGACGAAGACAAGATATTTGTAATTCTTGAGGATAACTTGATAGCGAAGAGGTTATGTTCCATAAATATTGAAAAACAAGCTCGTAAAAATCGTTTCTGGAAGGATCGAAGCGAGAGAAGATATATGAAGAAATGATCGTCGCATTAGCGAGCTTGTAGAATCCTGATATTGATGGACTTTTGTATGAATTCTTGATAATCTCACGAATCAGATAATCATCAAGATCGGACCATAAGTCAGTTTCGATGCTCGGCAATATTTCGATATAAAGATCGACGAGGTTAAGAAATATCCGGAAGTCTGCTTTGTTAGCTGGAATTCGTGAAAACGTTGCGTCATGATTCCCGATGTTTTCATTGCTTGATATTACTTCGAGATTCAACGTGTTCAAGAGCTTCACGCAAGTCTTCACTATTTCTTCAACGACCGTTTTCAGAACTGTTACATTCGTTTCACCGATCTCACTGAAGCCCGAATAATTTTCTGGATTCAAAAGACCGCACCAGAGTGCCACGTAATCTTTGCAGGTTATTTGGTGTTGAAAATTTTGAAGGTCATCGATGTCGAGTCGAAGCTCGGCGTCGATCACCAATGTGTGAGAACAGCTCCAGATTATGCCCTCGTAAACTGTCCAGGGGAAAGATCAATCATCAATCACGAAAACCCGAAAAAACTGACTTTTTGAGTTTTTGACTTTTGGCGGACGGAAAGTAGATTTTTGGATTTTTTTGACGACTTCTACAGGGTGTAACACGGAAGAATGTCATCCGTGAAATAAGGGGTTGGGTGAGAAATTCTGAAGGGATTTATATAAGCATTTACGGTTGCCGGATCAACCCCTGAATTGTTAGGAATTTTTAAAGGCAGCTAATCAGGCGAGACCTTCCAGAGGGCTTATTTTTCCCTTGAAGATAAATCCACAATTTGGTTCGCATTGAAATCGACATTTCTAGGGAAAAATGTCGAAAAAATATTCTAGAAAGGTTTTTCGTATTTTCCTAGGCTAATTTTGCACTTTTGGGAAAATTTCGCGTATATTCGTAATCAGCAGAAAATTTCCGATTAAATAGAGCCTTTTAAAAGTGTAAAAACGGAAAAAAATATTTTTCGTCTTCCCTGGCCACTTTTCCAGAATCTCAGAAATCACGA